>LJJS01000052.1:0-34246 GCA_001447215.1 Diaporthe aspalathi
GGGGGAGAAAAGCAAGTGAGACGAGACAAGGTGGCGAGGGCAGCCGGTCGTACATGAGGATGAACCCTGCCTCGATAGGCCCGGCCTCCCTTGAAGACCTGACGACTGCCGGGCCAGGCCGTACTGCCTTGCCGAGGCGGACGAGTTCATCATGCTGCTGGTGAAGAACAGGGGGCCAAGCCGGTCGGGAAGGGGGAGCAGCTGGGCAAGTGGTGGCGGAGGAGGTTGGAGGAGGGGAAGATGGCGGGCATTGAGCAGCAGCACAGCAGCACATCACCAGGGCCAATATCATTTGCTTAGAAAGGGGGTGGGGGTTGCTTGGTGGCGGTCGTTCGGAAAAGGATGCGAGGCGGCAAGCCTGACTAGACATGCAAGTTGGCCCCAGCTGACATCCGTCGGGGCCGGGGTCCTCCGCAACCAAGAACTGTCGGCCGAACTCGTTCGGCCCCCGTTCCCGGGCTCCCCGAGAGCGTGGATGGGGCCGAGATGAGATGTGGAACCCCGGGATAATTCAATGCTGCTCGAGCACACAAGTGTAGATGATCTCTCTCTGGGTTAGGGTAGGCAGCTGGCGGTGGTGGGCGCTCAAGGGTGGGAGAGGCGGTGCAGGAGCTGTAGCGAGAGCGAGCGAACGAACGAGGGAGCGAGCAGGAGAGGCAAGGAGGGCGTTGTCTTCAGTCACATGTGTGCCGCATTGCGTGTATGAGACCGACGACCGCCCTGGCCCCTCGCAGATCATGCCTGAGGCAGGGCGGTGTGCAACAGACAGACAGTGTAGTATATGAGGGGTGATTGATCAGAGGTGCAAGCTCGCACGCGCACGCGCAAGTGTGTACGCCGCAGGTTCATATCGAGGCAATCATTGAGGGTTGGCAGCGAGCGAACCAGTCGCACAAAAGAGGGATAGAGACGGTTCATCGTCCCACTCCCACATGCAGGTGATTCGCTGCCACAATAAGATCCGGTGAGGAGAACGCAGACACCGCGCCATGGGCCGGCCAATGCAGACGGAGAACAAGATACACAAGACACACACCGAAGCAGGCACACGTTGAAGACGACGTGGTGCCGGCCGTTGTGGCAGTGTAAGTGGCAGAGAGCGGCGAATACATGAGCGCGGTGTTTGATGTTGGTGTTGGTGATGGTGGCAGTGGTGGTGGTGGTGGTAATGGTGACCTCTCACCTTCAAAAGCAGCCTGGACACTCTTCTTGAGAATGCCCTTGGGGTATGTCTGCGCCCCTCCCGAGCCCTGCGAGGCTACCGACGGCGGGTTCGTCATTGTCGTTGTTCCCTTGCGCGCCCTGTTCCGTGTTCTTGATATTCTCTCCTACAGTACCCACAAGTGATGAGGACGGGGCGGGGGTGGTGATGTTGAATCCACCCCTCCCACCGAGTGCATCGGATGCTCAAGCCCTCGCTTGCGATTATGCTTGCGCTTATGCTTCGCATGCACACGCTGATGCTCCGACGCGGAGGTCAAGAGCACTGACGTCCCTCGTGTGTTGCCCTGGGCCGGGGTAGGACCGATACCGAGTGAGCGAAGGGAGCGAGCGAAGGGGGTCCTCAGCTGGCGGGTTCTTTCTTCTGTCTAACCGCCCTCGATTTCCGGACGAGCGAAGGTTTCACTGCCAGCCTGCTGTTGGTGGCAGGTCTCGGCTAAGACTGACGGGGGTGTCTGGCGTTTCGGCCCGCAGAGGGAAGAATGGAGAAAAGTGCTGGCGTGCCTGGATTCTAGGCCGGCCCGCCGGTATATCAACAAGGAGTGTGCAGATAGACAGATGGACAGGTAGATAGTGAAAATGTCCGGATGAATGGAGAGCGCCGTCTAGTTTCCGGCTCCTCGGTTGCCTGCGCTTTCCTGCTGTACGCGCACGAGCGTACTAATGAAACCCGGCTTACCCAAATGGGGTTGCCAGATGGTAGGCATGCAACGTGGCGAGGGGTCCCTGATGCGACCCTGGGAGAAAAGGTTCGTCTGAGCCCTTCAACGAACCGTGTGTTGTATTGTTGGCTGTATGGACTGGTAGACTTGGTCACCGTGTTGGAAGTGTGTCGAAGGCACGAGCATTTCTCATGTCAAAGCAAGTGGACCCGGGAGAGCGAGTAGTAGATGACAGCAACGCTCCGACACTAACACTAACAGACAACTGCGTGGATCTGATATCATTCTGGTAGTGGCGGACCAACTGCATGTGCCTTGCTGACTTGTCTATCCCTCACACAACATTCAAGTTCTGCTCCGGCCCAATACATTTACACCAAGGTACAAAATATTTGGCCAGAGACTCGGAAACATGATTTAATTTTCACTGCTATTCTCTTTTCAGGCTCCATGAAATTCACACGTCCCTTCTGCACCACAAGCCACCCCAAAACCAGCCCAACACCTGGTCCAGGCCGTTCGCTACCTTGGGCCAAGCTTCTCCAGCACTCTGGTGCCCTGCTCCTCCCACTCCTGCTTGGTGATCCACATGTTCTCCTTGTCAGCCATGATGTTGGCCAGCACTGCGCCTCCCAGGAAAACCATGTGTCGCCGCCTTGGCGGGTCTTCTATCCTGACCTTGAACTTGCTCAGCCGCTCCGGGTTGTTGTTCAGCACGCGCGTCAGCCAGAGCTGCTTGATCTCCTTCTCAAGCCGCGACGGCAGCCCGGGGTACATGCTGCTACCTCCCGACAGCACGATGGCCTTGAACAGGCTCGAGCGCACGTCCACGTCCGCCGCCTGGATCGTGTTGAACAGGAACTCGGCCATGCCCGGCTGCTCGCAGTCGACCAGGTGCGGCTGGAACAGGCACTCTGGCGCCTCGAAACGCTCGCTGCCGACACGGATGACACGGCCGTCCGGCAGGGTGTAGCTCTCCACCAGCACCGTGGTGTCCTCGCTCAGGCGCTTGTCCAGCTCCAGGTCGTAGCTCACGTAGCACAGCTTCTCCTTGATCTGGCGGACCGTCTCGAAGTCGGCCGTCCGGTTGAGCGCGTAGCCCCTTCGCAGGAGCAGGGCGATGAGGTTGCGGGTGACGTCTCGGCCGGCGACGTCGAGCCGGCGCGTCAGGTGGTTAAGGACGACGGATTCATAGACGGGGACGATGTGGGTGACGCCGTCGCCTGAGTCAACCACGACACCAGAGCTGAGACCTGTGCGGCGACGCAATTGTGAGAATTGGCCGACACGATGATTGACGCGCTAACGTCCGGCTTCACGAGGCTGACAACATACCTTGTGCGTAGAGGGCCAGCACGGCCTGGATGGCAACGTAGACACCGCCAAAGCCGTAGCGGTCGAACATGACCTCGCACATCTGCTCGCGATTCTTGAGAGGGTTCATTGGCGGCTCCGTCAGCAGGATCTTGCGGCCGGTGGTGTCGACCTTCATCTTCTCGTGGAAGGTGTAGTCCCACAGGTGCTGCATGTCGTCCCACTTCTTCACGATGCCGTTCTCCATGGGGTAGGATATCTGCAACATGGTGCGGGCGGCGGCGGCCTCATCACCGCACATGATGTCCTTGATGACCAGATCGCTCTCGCCGGCGCCCTTCTCCTCGGTACGCAGGATCGGTCGGCCCACGATGGACGGGTACTGGAACTCGGGGAAGTTTTGGGCGGCATAGCCGACTTTGAGGAATCCGGTACCTCCATCGAGGACTAGATGAGGATGAAGAGGAGTGTCAGTTATGGGCGGCGAGAGCAGGCAATGGCTGCACAGTGTGTTGTTTCTGGGACTCGCAGCCTGGGACTAGGGTACTACCAGGGCCAGGAGCAGGAGGGGGCGCCATACCGATGGGAGGTGGGTTGGCCATTTCGACGGTGACGGTGAGGCTCGAGGCTGGATGAAATCAAACGCTGCAGGGCACCTGGGGCGGTGTTTCGAAGGGGACAAGTCGGGCGGTGTCGCTGAATGGCGGAGATGGGCGTCGATGTCGGAATTGGAGTCGGTGGTAGTTGTGTTGGGGGGGGAAGCTCACGATGGTTGGCGTAGCTGGCAATGACGGTCGGTGGTCGCAGAAGTGGGGTGCCTTCAGGGGAGAGCCGATTCCTTGCCCAACGCCCATGTCATGTCACTAGGGCCATCGTCAGCAGCACCTCTGCAGCTGAGGTCTGTGGCTTGCAGCACATCTCTCCAGTGGCGCAGGTCCCCCGGGTAGGGGCAGCCAGGGGCGAGGAGGGGGCAAGCTACGACAGCAAGTGACCCCACCTTCGTCGTCAAGCACATTGGCTGATCTTAGTAGGCATCTGTGTACAAGAACCTCCACTTACAGTCTGCAATTTTCCAGGAGTCTCCCCGAAGCATCTCACCCCGTCATCATCACCGAGACTTCGTCGCTCCTTGTTCTTCCTTGCCCGGAATCGTAAATATCCTCTCACACGATACATTGCCAAGGGTGCTTCCAAGATGACGACCCGACTCGTACGGAGAAACATTCGCCTCCTTGTCATCAACCCCAACTCGTCTCATGACATGACCCATGGCATGGAAAGAGCAATCAGGTCTATGGATTTGCCAGATGTATGGAGCACAGAACCCGCCCTTAAACACATTATGGTCTGGCCAAATTCCTGGCCTGGGAATGGGATGAACCGAGACATAGCTGGACGGTGAGGTAATCTACGACTCTAGATATGGTTGCTCGAAGCTCGGTACGACTTCCCAAGAGCTGCCGTTGAAAGCTATGCTATGTCTTGGTCGTTCCATGTTCGCCACAAAATTCTCTCAAGACCGTCTCCTCTCTCTAGGACCGGCGACCAGCACAGACTGACCCCTCCGCACAGTCCTTGGAAATCACAATGTACACCGCGCCTGCTGAGAGCCCGGCAAGCATCGACGACGGCGACGACATAGCGGCCAGCACCGAGGTGGTGTGGGCAAACCTGGAGGCGGCGCAGCTGCTCAAGGACTACGATGGCGTCCTCGTGGCCTGCTACAGCAAGCACACCCTCGTCAGGCGGATCCAGGAGCGCCTCCCGGACCTGCCCGTGACAGGTATCTTCGAGGCCAGCGTGTTCGCGTCGCTACCGCTCGTGAGACACGGCCGCGGATGGGGCATAGTCACCACGGGCGAGTTCTGGGAGGCTCACCTGTCCGACGCCGTCGCGGCCCTTCTCGGTGCCGGTGCCGGTGCCGGCGGCTTCCTCGGCGTGCAGTCCACAGGGCTATCGGCCGGCGACTTGCACGGCGACCTCCCCCCGGAGATCATCCACGACAGGCTCGAGGCTGCCACCAAGCGTCTAGTGAGAGAGGGTTCGATGGATTGCATCTTGATGGGCTGCGGCGGAATGGTTGGCCTCGAGGACGTGATCCGTACGGCTGTAACCGAGGATTTGGGCGAGCAGGCGGCCAAGAATGTGTGTGTGGTTGATGGAGTGAGGGCCGGCGTGGGCCTGCTCGAGCAAATGGTCCGGAATAAGAGGATGTTCCAGGCCTCCTAGGATGGAGTTAACCCAGATGCAAGGGTTTGCGTCGCCGATGTAGCGTCATTCATCCAGGCATCTGCATACATCCCCCGGCGTCCCTTCAGCACAGCATTCTAAGCCATGCTTTTTTCCTTTGTAGCAGCTTAGGAAATTCTTTACACAAGCCAGAGCGCGTTCGCACCTTGTATCATTAACGTGTAGCTTAGTAGGCAATTGAGAAGGGGCTCAGCCATAAGGATATACTCGTTTCGTAGGAGGACCTCAACTACACAACCTTATCTTCTCATTAATCCAACCGCCTGGTCCTGCCCCAAACCTCATCGGCGTCCTTTTTGCCCTTGGTCTCGGGCACCTTGGCCGAGATAAACAGGGCAAAGAGTGCGGCAAACCCGGCGAAAATAAAGTAGACCCATCCTCCGCGGCCGCCCAGCCAGTTGTTCAGCGCCGTGTTGATAATGGGAAAGAACTGCGCCACAAGAAAGGTAGCCGTGTAGTTAGTAGCCAGACACCAGCTCTGCGTCGCGCCGACGGCCTCCTGACCCACCAGCTCTGACGCAAGGATAAACGGCACCGGCCCCAGTCCGACGGCGAAGAAGGCCACGAAGGTGGCCACCGCCAGAGCGGACACGATCTTGAAGCCTGTGAGGATAGAGATGGCGAGGATAAGCGACGAGGCACCCTGGCCAACGATGGAGACGAGCAGGCATGTCTTGCGGCCCCACTTGTCCGGGAGCGGCGAGCAGGCCGCGGTCATGACCAGGTTGACGGCCGAGACGAGAATGGTGAGGACGATGGAGCTCAGTGGCAGCAGCCCGTTGAGGAGGGCGACCGAGTACATCACTATCGAGTTGATGCCGCACAGCTGCTGGGCGAACATGACCCCCATGACCACGACCATAGCAGGTCGGTAAAGGGGGTCCTTGAGTGCCTGCATGACCCCAATGTGCTGGACCTCGTCGTTCTCCGGGACGAGCGAGGCACCTCCCTCTGGTGGCTGCAGCAGACCCGTCTCCTCGCCAGTCACATTCTTCCCATCACCGGCGCCCCAGAGCGCGACCTCATTGTCGATGTCGACGTTGCGCCCCCGGATGCGCTGCAAGACCCTCCTGCCAGCCACGACATCGCCCTTGACTGTCGCCGTCCAGGCGGGGCTCTCGGGGATCAGGAAGGTGAGCAGGATCTGGACGGCGGCGATGATGCCGCTGGTTCCCAGTATCCACCGCCAGGCGGCGCCATGGCTCAGGAAGTAACCCAGCACCTGGGCGGTCAGAATTCCCGTATTGCAACTGATCTGGGTAAAGGCACCGAAGAAACCTCTCTCAGCGGGTGGTGCCACCTCGGATATGTAGAGTGGCACGATGACGGTGCTCGCGCCGGAGCCAAGCCCGGAGACGAAGCGCCCGAGTGCGATGACCCAGGCTGAACCGGCCAGTGCCTCGATGGTGGCACCGATGGCGAAGGTGATGGCGGTTATCTGTATGGACAGCCAGCGGCCCTTCTTGGAGGTTATCGGCCCGGATGCCAGGGCACCGACCAGGCCGCCGATGGTGAAGATGGAGGATACTATGGCGAACGTTGGCTCACTCATGGGAATGCCCTTGCACGCATCCTTCTTCCTGGCGAAGGTATAGCTCGATAATCCGGCCGCAACGCGGCCGAGGGCACTAGACGGAGCGGCATTGTCGTCCTCGCAAGTGATGGCGTTTTGTGGGGCATTCAGCTCGGACTAGGTGGGAAAGGAAGGAAAGTCAGCCGAAGAACTAATGAGGGCTGAGCGTCAAGGCCCAGGGTAGAAGGGGAGGGGACGGTCCCCTATGAGATGGGTATCGTTACCAAGTGATAGCCAAATTGGAATGGGCCGAAAGTCGCGACGAAGATCAGGAGGATAAGGTACGGCGAGATGTCGTGAGCAAACTGCCCCAGGCGCCCGGAGCTCGGCATAGCTGCCGTCAAGAAGGGATGGCAGCAGAGATGGGAACAGGTGGAGTGCTTATAAGCTGGTAAGTGGTGGATATTCGAAGCTGTCGGCCAAGACACGCCGACGGTGCCGCAGGGTCCAAGCAAGGGTAGCGATGCGAGGGAACATATATCAGCAATGTTGTTCCCCGGTCACGAAAGGGCTGAGGATGTCAAGTTTACAACATGGTAGCACTGCTGGGGTTGGTTGAGGAATGCATGGTGATTGTCCATGCCAAAGATGGGTAGGCTAAGTGGGCAGCTGTTGGGTGTGTGCTTTGACGTCTCCGAGGGGTGGTCGCCGGAGGGTTGGCTCCGGCTTGGCGTGCTTGTTAGTGGCATAAAGTGCAGGAGCAACACCTTTCACGATAATATCATCACAAGGGGAGCCCATCTTCATTTTACATACGATGTCAACCACGGCAGTATGCAAAAGCAGGAGCTCATTTACAAGTTTCACTCCTGCCCATTTGCTGTCTGGGCTGGTCTGGCAGCTACCATGGCTTTGGGATTCCTTTTAGGGAAGCTCATTGCCCCCCAAGAATCCGCTTCAGGATGACATGCAAGGACTCGGTATCCTCTGGCTTCACTCCGATGGCCTCATTGTCAGTCTTCTCGTAGAGAGTCCCTCCCTCGGCCCAGATACGCCTCAGCGTCAGGATCGTGGCCTTCGCGTGGCCCTCCTCCCATCGCTTCTTCTCCTCCTGCCTGAGCTCGTCAAGGGTGATGTGGTGCGCCGTCCACTTGGCCCCCGTCTGCTTCTCGTACTCTGCAAGCACCTGGTTCGGCGTCGCCTCGAACGAGTTCACCTTGAGCGCCCTCCCGGCGGCAGCCTCGGGGTGCTGCAGGGCTGCGACCACCAGCTTGCCGACGCTGTGCCACCGCATCAGTCAACACGGAATTAAACAGAAATATTGCGCGGTAGAGCGAAAATGATCGTAGTGAGGACTCACTCAGGCATCGTCGTGAACCCGATCCTCCCATCCGCCTCGGTCAGCCACGCCTCCTTCTTCTGCACGTCGAACCCGGGGGCCACGTCCAAGCCCTCCGGGCGGCCGACCCACGACTCGAAGTAGGGCCCCGTCACGACGTACGTGACCTGCACGTTCTTGACCTCGTCGCGGATGAACGCGCGCACCTTGAGCTTCTGCTGGTGCGGCTTCTCGCCGGCGCTCTGCGGGCCGTACTCGACGTCGGTGCCGTACTCGGACGGGAAGAACCACTTCACCTTGTCCGACTTGTCCGCCCACCGGATCAGGTCGACCTGCTTGGCGATGGCGCCGCGGCCGAAGGCGCTGATGACCGTGTCGATGTTGTGGTCCCGGTAGGCCGCGCTCACGTCGGCCTCGGACCCGACGTCGCCCGTGATGACCGTCACGTTGCCGGCCTTCTTCCACTTGTCCAGCAGCTCGCCCTTGGTGTTGACGGTGTTGGTGGATGTGAAGATGGTGACGTGGTTGAAGGCGGGCTGTGCGGCGATGATCTTCTCCGTGATGAAGGTGCCGATGAAGCCGGTGGCTCCGAAGATGAGAATGTTGGATGCTTTGAGCGGAGCCATGATGGAGTTATTCCCAGTTGTGGACGAATGTTGGAGTGACGGTCCGAAAGCTTGTAGGTGTAGAAGATCACGTCGTTATTTGGATCTCACACAGCTTGGAACAGGCAGGTCAGGTTTAGTCAAGAATCAGGCAGCTCTGTATTGAAGCCGGATTGCTTGCATGGGTGGTGTTGAAGCCGTGAGTGTTGCGATGCGATACCGGCATGGTGCAAGCGTGGGACGGAAACGACCTGAGGGGGGAAATGGGGAGTGCCGCAGCGAAACTCACCTGGAATTGCAAGCGACGCTTGTCAAGGCCAAATCCACAACAGTCCTCGTTTACTCAGAGACTCAATATCTCATCAGCTCGGGCGAATGGAGACCCCTGGAACGCTGGGCTTAATTTATCATCCTCCCATGCCCTACTCTTACAACCAAATAGACTACAACAGCTTCACGTAATCGGACGGGGCACCGGGCAGCTGCGGCACTTCGGAACAAGAGTGGAGCGCCTCGGCACGCCGAAGCCGCCCGATTCTCACTACTTCCGTCTTCCGGGTCCGCCGGGTCCAAGGACTTGCTGACGACAACAAAACGGATAATTTTCTGTTTCTCTCTGAATACTCGTTCTGGTGGAACGAAGTCCCAAGTAGAATGTCACAACAGAAACTGAGTCTTGCATCAGCCTGGAGCGTTCGGCAAGGGGACTCGCGTAGCGAAAGGAAAGTGTGGCTTGGCCTATCTGTGCTCTATGCCCTCAGTTCCAGCCCCAACGGTGGTAATCATTTCTGGAAGTTGAATTCATCACAGGGACCCCAGTATGGTCGTGGTTTGGTTTCTTACAGACATTGCTGCGTCATTGAGTGTCCAGGTGCAGCTGTGAGAAATCTAGAAGCAATCCTGGATAGTTCGATTTCACTGAGCAGGTAAAGGGGGAAAGAAGAGGGAATTCATCTTTCTTCATATGCAACCTATCCCATGGTCACATTGAAACAGAATCTATTGTTCTAATTACAAAACCAAAGGGTATCCCCTTCCTACATAAAAGAAGTAGCCACGTGTCTCTCTATGCTGCTCTGAACGGGCCACCAGGCGAGCCCGCCTCGGTTTCTTTCCCCCGCTCCATGTCCACGGGCGAGGAAGGCCTCGACCTCCTCAGGGTCTGCGTGTCGCTCGAGTCCATGTCGACCTTTGCCTTCCAGCCCAGCCACCAGTGGCCGGCAAATAGCTCCTCCATCCTCTCCATGGGCACTCCCTTCGTCTCAGGGGCCCACAGCCCGAGCAGGACCAGGCCGACGGCGCAGATGCACGCCCAGAAGACGTACGCACCCCAGATGTGCAGGCTCACGAACAGGTTGGGCGTGACCCTGACGACGGCGAACTGGAACAGCCAATGCACGGCCATGTTGACCGCGTAGCAGACGCTGCGGATGCGTGTGGGGAAGATCTCGGTGCCATACAGGTACTGCACAGTGCACAGGCCGATGGACCAGCCCACGGCATAGAGGAAGACGCTCGCGATGGCGGCGTCCGAGGCGGGCTTGTTGATCTCCGCGTCGGAGACCCACAGGCCGGTGTAGATGGCCATGTACACGTGCGTGATGAGCTGCATGGCCAGGCCGGTGATGAAGCAGCGCCGCCGGCCGATGACGTCGACCAGGCCCCAGGTGAAGATCATGGTGAACACCAGCTTCACGATGCCGTAGGCCCCGGAGGTGATGAGAGACCTGCTGTCGCCGGTCACGCCGGCGTACTCGAATATCTGCGGGATGTAGTAGGTGATGCCGTTGCCGCCGGACCACTGCGCCACGGTCTGCATGGCGATGGCCAGCAGGAAGCGTTTCCTGTAGGATGGCGTCCTGGCAATCTCCTTGACGAGATCCCACGTGGCAACCCCGCCCAGTTTCTCCTTGGACCGGATCTGTTGTTGCAGCTCGGCAAACTCGGCCTGGAGATCAAAGTCATCATTACTCTTGCTCCTGAGCCTGGCCAGGACTGCCAGGGCCTCATCACCCCGGCCCTTGGAGGCAAGCCACCTGGGCGTGTCAGAAATGAAGAGGGATGTCATGAGGGCTAGCCCCACCGGGATGAGGGGGATGGCAATCACGAGCCGATACTGCGGACGATAGTCCTGCATGGTAATACTGGCGGCATAATTGATGAAGAAGCCTGCGGATATGAAATTAGCCTCGAGGAGAACAGGCCACGGAAAATGTGCAGGGCCACGAACCGAGGGACAGGAAAGTCAACAGGAAGACCATAGAGACGCTGACGATCATGCCACGGCTCTTGGCAGGTGCTATCTCAGAGAGGTACAACGGGCCGACGACAGTCAGGCCGCCTGCGCCCAGGCCGCCCCATATGCGGGCGAAGAGGAGGAAGCCGTAGATGCCGGCTGAGAAGATCTGCATCACGTAGCCGCTCATGTACAGAAGGGCCAGCATCTGCCAGCACCGCAGCCGGCCTAACCGATCGGTGAGGCCTGATGCTATCAGGGAGCCGATGGCGGCGCCCAGGACGCCAAAGGAGGTGATGTTGGCCTTCCTGCTAGCGAGGCCGGAAGGATCATCCACCCATTTCCCAGGGCTGAGGTAGAAGTCATCCTTGAAGGACCTCAAGCCTACGGCGGCACTGAAGCCACCCTCATCGTAGCCCTTGGGGATGGAACCGCAGCCGATGACGACGATGGTCAGGATATAGTACCAGTTGTAGGGCCCTCGCAAGGCCTCAGGCACGAGGCTTGAGGACGGCATGCTGGGCCACTGGAAGCGAGCGGCGGCACCACGCACCTGGGGCAGTAGTGGACCGGGGGCTGGCGTGTTGTCCTTCGAGACCCCAACTGGATGGCCGCGTCCAGACCACAGGAGTACCGAGTACTCGGGCGACCTCCGCCGAGCTGAGCCCTTTTCGGGGGGGGGTTCGACAGGTGTTGCTTGCTCGCCTAGAGCAGGCAAGCGCCCACGAGGCCACGGAGACAGGCCGGGGGGGCTGACGGCAGGAAGAAGGGGGCAAGAAGGGGGGGGGGAAGAACAAGTAACAAAAAAAGGGCACGGTCTGTGACTGTCAGGTCAGGACAGGACAGCCGAGACGCCAGCGAACCAAGCAGAGCGTCTCGGGAGAGTAGGATGCAGGGGAGCTAAACCCCAGATGGAGGCAAGGAGGACTGGGACTGGGGGAAAGGAGAGGCAGCGAGGAGCAGAGTGGAGGTGGCGTGCGTGCGTGGCGTGGCGTGCGTGGACTGCTGCGTGGACTGCGTGGACTTGATGAACCGGTATTCACACAGAGGGCGCGTGGTCTCTGGGTGGTCTGTCCTTGGGTGTTGATGTTGGATGGCGTTGCTTGTGCATGCTAGGGAGAGAAGACTCCTCACACAAAAAAAACCGTCATGCCGACCCACCAGTCCCGTTATCACATCGGTGTGGGCCGCCGGCGGTGGAGACCACATGTGCACGTCCAGATGTCCAGGGCGGCCGGAACTTGGCCGAACCAGAAGCCCTTCAGTTGATGCCATGCAGGGCGGACCGCTCGGCTGCAGCAGAGGCACGGCCGAGCCCCGTCCCGGTCGGAGGGGTCATCGTTGACAGGACACTTGACAGTCATCGATTGATCCTCCCGGCGCGGGGAGCAGCAAGGCAGGCCTGGCAAGCAAGCAGGCGAGACCAACGACACTTATCTTGTCCTGATTTCCTGGGGAAACTGGGGCTCAGGAGAGGGGGGTGGTGATATCAGGGGGGATCCAGATCAGGGGCTTTGGGCCAGGAGACGAGCACACACATTCACATACCATGATCCCCGATGTCGTCTCGATCTTCCAAGCACAACAGCTGGACCGGACCAGTCGAGAGACGGGCGGCCCCCCCACAGCTGAGCATGAAGCCGCATGCTTCTGTTGGAAACCATGGTTTATTTTTGTTTTTTCCAAAGATCCCTCGCTCTCTTACTGTCGCTTACTCGGCTTGAGACCGAATAGACTGGCCTGGACGGGAGAAGAGAGGAAGATCCTGGACGTGCAAGTCTGGGCATCCGGGCCTGGAAGGGTTCTCTGCTGCTGACGAGTCTGCGAGTTTGAGTTCTGACGTCTCGCCTCCCTGGGCTTTGCCTGGGTCTCGCTGCCTGTCCGGTGGCCGCTTTAAAGTTGGCCCAGCAGAGCCAATTACCACTGGCAATTACGTCTCGAGACCCGCGGTCTTTCGCCGAGGGCCCAGGGCCAAGGCCTGAACGGCGACGGCGACGACGACGACGACGACAAGAACAACAGCACCTGGGATCAATGGCATGTCTCCGAAAGCTTGTTTCGTCAAGGCTCCAGTTTGGCCGTAGCGGCCTCCGTACCGCAATCCGATTTGCCCTGGCCCCCTCTCGTGGCACTGGCGGGAACCTCTCGGGGCGCCGTAGGCAGTGAGGGCAACCAGGGCACATTAACACGGCATGTCCTGGTCTGCCTGGGTGGTAGTGGTCTTCTTACTGGACAATCGCCGACGTCGTGACGCATCATAATGAACACTTCTGCCCCATTCCTGTTCCTTGACTTGACCTGCCTTGCGGATGCAACTCTGGATTCTCTCCGGCCCTAAACCACCTTTCGCCCTGGACCTGCAACCCAGATCTTTCCCGCTGTGGTTCCGGGCCTGTCATCCTGTCTCCGAAGGTCTGGACTCCCGACTTCTGGGCCTGCGGCCCCTCTCTTTCGTCAGACCTCTGCGCCCGATTCACTCGTCGTAGCCGGCGTGCGGAGCTATATGTACCCTGGGTCTTTGGCCCGAGACCTGTTTCCACGTGCCTTTCCCAGGTGCCAGCCCCGACCTCCAGATCTCCAAGTCTCCCTTGCCGTACACATGACCGACTGAGGCCGCATTTCCATAAAAGCTGAGGCACCACGGCCAGACCACACAGATAGATGGCTGCGCTGCTCAGGCACCGTTTCCCGGCCGGGGTCCTTGATAAGCGGCCCTCGTCACCCAGATCCAGGCCCCTCTCTCCCTGCCCGTCTCTGATCGACATATCCGACAAACCAAGCTCATCGCACCGGGAGGACTCGAGGTGTAGCACGCCGGAATGTGCGCAGCCCCCGTTACGCATCCCGGTAGGGTCGTGGGACTCCCATATGCACGTTATAATCCCGGACCGCTACCCCCTGTCGGCCGCCGCCGTGTACAGACCCAGCACCTTCACCGTCTCGCAGGCCGTCGACTTTGAGACATCAATAGGGGCCTCGCACCTCGTCATAGTCCAGCCCTCCATTTACGGAAACGACAACTCGTGCCTGCTCGATGCCCTGCGCGCCTTCGGCCCCACGCGGGCGCGAGGCGTGGTCGCCTTCGACCCAGCGACCACCCCGTCCTCGACGCTCCGGGAGTGGCACAGGCTGGGCGTGAGGGGCGTGCGGCTCAACCTGCGGTCCACCGAGCACACCATGGACCACGCCGAGATGGAGGCCGTGCTGCGCAGTTACGCCGACGCCGTGCGGCCGCTCAGCTGGGTGGTCCAGCTCTACATCCCCCTGGAGATGGTCAAGATCCTCGAGCGGGTGATGCCGACGCTGGGTGTGAGGGTCGTCATCGACCACATGGGCTCGCCAGACCTCTCCTCGCCGCCCAGGGCCTCCCCCTCGTCGCGCCTCGACCCCTACAGCCTCAACGGCTTCAGCTCCCTCATACGGCTGCTCCAGCGCGGCGACACCTACGTTAAGCTGTCGGCGCCGTACCGCCTCGGCAAGGGCAGGGACTACCTGAGGGACGTTGACGCCGTCGCCAGAGAGCTGATCCGTGTGGCCGGCCGGTCGAGGGCCATCTTCGCCTCGGACTGGCCCCACACCAGGTTCGAGGGGCTCGACATCCGGCCCTGGATCGACCACGTCCTGTCCTGGTGCGGGGGCAGCCAGCAGCTGGCCGAGAGGATCTTTCGGGACAACGCAGAAGAGCTGTGGGCGTGAAACGGCGGGTGTCCTGAGGCTGTTGGGGATAGGTCACGGGAGAGGTCTGGAGGCCTTGGTTGGTCACCTGTATATAATGATTGTTTACGATGATATGAGCGGGACGGCGCTTGCGTGGGCTTTTGCTTTGCAAAGGATTCAGTGTGCAACTATTGGTTTCGAGGCAAGGGGAGTATGTGAGGATATATGATACCAGACAGGCTTACTATAAATAATGTGGAATGATCACGAATGATACTTTTCTTGATATGACTATCCCGAGGTTCGGTCGGGATCCCATACAATGCATTTTGTGACCAAGTTATCCTACAGAAACATGTGTCAAATACAATCTCGTGGTTTCAATGACTGATGGTTGTTTCAAAGTCTGTTGATGAAATTTTAACCATGGCCTGAAAGGCATTGGCCCTGCGGGTCCTCTTTGATAGAAGACCTCTGGTCTGCCTGCCTGTTCTTTAATCCCTTTCTCTGCAGCCTGTCTTTGGTAGATGTATGCTGTGTGCATAGGTGTATAGGTATATAAGTACCTACGTATATAAGTATATGGGTGTATAGGTGTAAAGGTGTATAGGTGTATGGGTGTATGGGTATATGGGATGAGTGTATAGGTGTATAGCCGTATGGGTCTTTGCAAGTGGGCGTATGGGTGTAGGCATGTGGGTGTATTGGTGTAGGCATGTGGGTGTATTGGTGTATGGTTTGTCTGGGTGTGTGTATTGGTATGCCTGGGTGTGTATGTTTGTATGTGTAAGTAAGCACCAATATCTGGCCTGCTATTTACGTGCATAATGAATAGTATTGCAAACCATAAGTATTTGCCTGTAATTATCTCCGGATCTGGTGGCAGATGGTATGTAGCTGTCTCAGTATGAGTGCTCATGTCTTGCGGGTGACCTCACTCACACCAGCAAGTCTGCCCCTAGCAACATTGACAGCAGCACCTCTATAGCATTACAGACTTCATCCCACAAGACCTCAAGTGGCTACTGTCAGACCATGACTGAACCAGACTGCTATAATGCCATATCCCCGAGCCAGGCCGTGCTCTTCAGTGGAGGTTTGTCCTGTGGTATTGATGTTGACCCAGCTGGTCTTAGTCAGGACCCCTTTTCTGAGGTCTTTATGGAATGGAACCGAAGTTCAAACCCTCCTGAACTGAACCTGGGCTCAGCGGGATCCAAATCCTTCCGACTTGATCATCCATTCCGGCTTGATCAGCCACTCACCAGACTCTTTATCAACAAACCCGCATGGTCCGGTGGTGTAGTTGGTTAATCACATTAGTCTAACATTACATTCATCGTTTCTGATGGTCTATGGGAGCACTAAAGGTCCCCGGTTCGAGCCCGGGCCAGATCATGACTTTTGCCACTCCTGGTTTGGCGGGTTTGGTGGTCGACGGTGAGGTTCACGATAGTCGGCCTCACTAGCTTGTATCAAAATATTTTGCCCCAGTACTTCAGTGGGCATTAAAGCAATCGATTCTGATGGTGTATATGAGAGCTGAAGGTCAACATTGGCCAGAATGTTTTGTTTTCCTGATTGTTGGTGGTTGATGGTATTGATAGTACCTGGGATGGCACCTTTCTGCCTAACTCTGCAGCCACACTTCAGCATCCACAATTTGTGACATGGTCCAGTGGCTTTGGAATTGACATATGGAATCTACTTCCCAATACCAATTATCCAATTTATGCTTTGGTGGAATGGTATTGAGATCTCTGCAAACTTGGAGCATGTTCGGTGGTGAGACCGTTTCGGGGGGGGCCCAGCCCAGTCTCACCCGTCCAGGTTAGGGTTGAGCTCCAACAACCACAACAAGAAGTACGTAGTATACAAATGGGCGTGCACATCAATCCATTTGCCTCCCCTTTACCCATGTGTACAAATGCCAAAACCTCAAAAGACAATGACGCTCCGTTGATCACCTTCCCTGAGCACGCAACTGCATTCACCGCGCGTTTCGGCCATCTTCCGCGCGGGGCCCCGTCTCTGCGGCGGGTACGGTATGTTTCGATCCGCGCGTGGCTGGGATCCCACCCTCGGATCTTGACCGAGCTCGACGACGACGAAGGGCTGCTCGACCCTACTTTTGCTCGTCCGGGCATCGCCTGTCTGCGAGTCTCACCTGCTTCCTCACCTTGACACAGCATTGCCAGGGGCTGAGTGGTGACCATATGATCTTCCTGTGGAGCTCGAATCTGCAGTTTTTGCCCCTCCCCTCCTTTCTGCCCAGGAACGAATCGCCTTGTCCTACACCACGGCGAATCCTGTGGTGCACCCACTCGCGACAGAGTTCGCCGAGCTCGACGAAAAGCTTAGGACGCACAAGGGTGGGATTCCCTGTGGGCTGTGGGCTGTGGGAGGCACATGGCGGACCGGCGACCACTCGTTTCGTCCCGTCCACCTGGGAGGGCCGGAGGCCCTCCCAGATGGCCCCGTTATTTATTCCCAAGCTCCCGCGGGAACCCCTACATTCCCGACTCTGGGGTAATTGCCTCAGATGCGTCAACGGCGATCGGACAATCGCTATCTATGCCTCGCTCGATTCATTGCTTACTTACCCTTGGCTCTTACGGGAGAGGCCTCACCGCGCTGGTCTTGTCCAGGATCGTCGTCGACATTGAAGTCTCTCACGACTCGCACGCGTCCCGTGACCGTCAGCCTCGCTCCGCTGAAGATTATCAGTCACCGAATCACATGCGCAGGCCAGCTCGACTCGAATTGGGCAGCCTTCCATTACAATGCTATGTAATCCCGCATGTATCTGTCGAGTTTCCACCCTCGACTTGAGCTCGTGCGCCACCGAGGGGTCGGCCACGCGCATCTGCCTTCAAGAACATGAACCTCAACTCCTTAACAATGCATCCGAAAACTTTTGGTTTCATGACCGTCTTTACCGCCAAGTCTGATCCCCGATCTCTGTTTTTCATCTCCTGAAGTTTCGTCCTCAGAAGCATCTCCCGCCGATGGCAGCTATTCGCGACGTGAACGAAGAACTGGACTACACGCTCGGCCACATTTGTAGGTGAGTCTTACCGGTGTTCGTAGTATTCCCGAGGGTTTTCCTGAGCGCCCATTGGATTACCAAAAGAGGCCGTGATGGGCTGCAGCGAAGACACCGCCTGGAAGACCTGATCAGAGATCCCGTGGTGCTGGAGGTGCTGGTTGATCTTGTCGGGCTGGGTCGGTTGCGGGAACTGGAACAGGGCCTGCTGTATGCCCGGTGGTGTGCGGCTGGGCGAGCCGAAGCCAGTCATGTGGCTGTCCGTGTTGCCCATCATGATCTCATGGTGGCTCATGCGGTGGCCGTACCCGCTGAAGGACTCCTGGCGGCCTCGGAACTCGGACGACATCGACGATGCCTGCTGGTGTTGCGCAAACCCGGGTCTCGCCTGGCTGTGCTGTGCTGGTGCCGAGAAGCCGGTGGGCGGCGTGACAGTCCCGGGGGTCTGGATGCCCAGGGCGGCCAGTTCGCGCAAGATGAGGCCGACGCCACTGCCCACGATCGGGTTGATGTCTTTCAGCTTCGACAGGGCACGGATGCAGAAGTCCAGCCGTCGCAGTGCCGGTTGCTGCTGCTGCTGCTGCTGCTCGTCCGTCAACATGCCCGACGAGGCCCCCGAATTCTGTGCATTGGCGGCGGCTTGGACTTGTAGCAGGAAGATCGAAGCCGCGATGTATACGCAGTAGCTCAGAGAGAGCACCGACCGGTAGATGCCGAAGGACTTGCAGAACAGGTCGAATATCGCGATGATGGCAGTCGCCGACGACACGCACTCGAGCAGGTGTTTCGCCCGGTTGTTGTTTGGAGTGCACTCGCGCGACAGCATCGGACGGTGGAGCAGGATGTTAAACGCGTGGTAGAGGGCACTGCTCGCCGTCCCCACAAGTCAGTGGGACTCCGGGGCAAGAACTGGTGAAAGAGCCCTGGCCAAGGACCGGGGCAGGGCGGAATACTTACTTTAGGGTGACAATGTGGCTGGGTGGTGCCAAGGGCGGTAGCATGTTCGCCTCCATCTTCAGGAAGTGTGGCAGCTCCTCCCACCACTGCTTCAGGGCTGCCTCCTGTCTGACCAAGCACTCCTGGATTTCGGTCTCGGTGTTTAACCCGAGTGGGTCATACATGTGGATCAGGATCTCATTGAAGATGACCGTCAACCGACACATCTGCACGAAGCAGGACGTCGAGTGCGCCGCGACGGGCGGGTACTTGACGCCGTCTGGGTAGGTGATACCGAATGGTGTCCACATCTCATTTTCGTTGGAGTCATCGACTACGTCCAACTGTTAGCACCGAGCTCATATCGACCCGCACAGGGAAAGGGGTGGATTGCGCACGAATCATCTGGGGCGGCGACACATCCGAGTGCTGGAGGCTCGGTGATCTGCCGAGGTACAGGCTGACGATTTTGTCCCAGAAGTAGCAGCTCCAGAACAGTCGCCGTCGGATCTCGACGTCCTCGTCGCTGAAGGGAATGTTGCCCGTGTATCTCTGGCTGTCAACGCAGATACCCAGGTGGTCGATCATGCGGAACGCCATGCCGGTGTACATCCACGCCTGCGATGTGTTGCCAGCGCTACATTCCTGAGCACTCAGCAGCAGCAGCGTCTGGACGGTTGGGATGGTGGCCACGCCACGGGAGATTTCCTCGAGGACCATGGCTCGTGCGTGGCGGCTGAAGACGGCGCCGCCATCATAGTCGTTCTCAAGACGATCCCGGGTGTCCTTGTCCCAACGACCCCACCGGATTGAATGCGAGAGGATGGCGTTCAGTAACGTGTGTGAGTAGTACGGTCCAAGAAGCTGCATGTCGCGGGTAAAGGTTGGACGGTAGACGAAATTCCACAGAGGCTGGATCCAGCACCAGTGCGTGCTCAGCAGGTACTGGAACGGTTCCTAGGACAAGACGAGTCAGCCCCGGCTGAGTCCAGCGAGACAGCGAGAAAAGAAAGAGGCTGAGGACGCACAGGGATCTCCGAGAGGTCTTCCAGTGCACGCTGCTGCCAGGCATTGTTCACCAGTCGTTCTCTCTTGCCATAGAGGGGGTCCTCCGGATTGGACGGGCTCGGGGCGTCACTGCTCTGGCGGCCATACTCGCTGGGCAGGTGGAAGAAGCTGGTGGCACCATGGTAGGTAATGACTCCCTTCTCATCCAGCTTCAGGCCCTTGAACGTCCCGGCGAGACCCTCGGACTCATGACCAGCGACAGGGCTGTCGTTCGACGACGATAGTGGTCCTTCCGACAACCCACGCTGAGGCTGGGGCGGGGCCTGAGCCTGGGCCTGGGCCTGAGCCTTTGATAATTGGTCTTCGAGCTCCTTGATACGCTCCTCTAGGCGCTGGGTGTAGGACAGCGTTGGGTTCCTGGCCGAGTCAGTACGGGCATATACTACATGGGCGTATTCAGGGGTTGGGAAGTCAGAGGGCTGGTGGCTAGATTCCGACTCCGGTGCCTTCGCACATGAAAATGAGAGATGAGGTGAGGTGGTGGTGGTGGTGACCTGAGGGGGGAGATGGGACGAGAGGGCAAAGACGAAGGGGAGGGGATCCCACAACTTGTAGACGCAGGCATCGTTTCTCGCCAGACACCTGCTGCACACAGGCTGTTCGCCTCCACACTTGACCTTGCGGCGGCGGCAGGGCTCGCATGAGAAGGCGCTCTTCTTTGTCGCCCTGGCGGAGCTCGGGGCTGAGGTCGTGGCGGCGCCGGGCTTGTGGCCGGAGGTGCCGCTACCGGTGCCGTTACCGTTGGCGCCGTTTTTGGTGGAGCTCGAGGCAGGCCCGGATGCTGATGACATTATCGCTGCAAGGGTTTAGGTTTGATATCGACACTGCCGGCTGCTGCTGAGAGGAACAGTAAGACAGCAGAGCCTCATCGTAGGATCCGGATGAGGATCACCAGGAGAGAATTGGCCAGATCGGGAATGAGGTGAGGTGCACTACTGCGGTGGAGCTTTTTGCCCAAACCAGAATCGACGGGTCCCCGTTTTCGCGCCTCTGCGTCTGGAGGGCGTCGAGCACACGATTGCAGGTTGTTCTTTTTGGGTCAGGTCTCGTTATTTCCGCCACTGGGCCGGGGACTGGGCGACAACAAGCGGAGCCGCAGGCAGACGCAGGACGAAACGGAAGAGACGGGGGGCAAGCAAAAATTTGTTGTCACTTTAATTCTCGAACAGCAAAACACACAACGTTGTGGCGCCGGCGGCAGGGCAGCACGGCGTTGGGATGGGGTCTCACACGACCCTCTCCTGAAATAGGTCCGCTGGTGCCGCTTCACTGGCGAGGTGCGGGTTAGTATCGTCATTCCCCACTTGGGTTCAGGTCCAAAGTGGAAATCCGACGGGTTCTGTCTTGGCTCAGGGCCGTCGTGTCGAGATCCGGGACAAAAAGCAGCCAGACATGCCAGATTGGCTCAGAGTATCGCATCCACAAGACAATCCTCGTCCAAGCCAACAAGCAATAGCGAGCAGCTCTGCTAACCCGCAGCGTTGAAAAAATCAGACGGTGAGTCTCTGGTTCATCCAGCAAGCAACAGCAGCCCTATAGAACTCCTGGTCTGGCCACCGGCGAACTCAAAACAAAAAAAATCTTTGCAGGGAACTCCAAAACACTGGACGAAGTGACGGAGCTGTGATGATGCCCGCTCATGCTTGTCCTGCCCGCTGCAACCCATTTTGCCTGCCCGCCAGCCAGCCAGCCAGCCAGACCGGCCGTTTCTGTAGGGCTGCTGATGACTGATGATCTCCCTGTCTCCCGTCGCGACTCAGGGGGCGTCCAGCGTGACGTAAGGGCAGTCGTCGGAAGCCTCCGAGCAGCACCGAGTCGGCACCGACGCCCTATCACATCACGTTTCAGGGGGCTTCTCCTGGAAGTCTAGAAGCCCAGAAGTCTGTAGCCTGGGTGTCTTGTTATGCCCTCCGTGACTTGTGTGTCAGTCAGCGCAGGGGCGAGGTAACGGCAGCACTCTTGGCCACCATAATCGCAAGACAAGGGCCAGGGGGCCCGATGTCAGGAGAATTGGGCTGGCAAACAAGGCGGCGGTATTGAGCAATTCTCCGCTAGGCCCAACCATGCCGGACGGATCCGAAGCCGGACGCCGCGCTGTCCCATCCACATCGGGGAGCAGAGCCCATCCGTGACACTTTGAGAGTTGGCTACCCAAACGGTAGCGTGCGTATCTTGCAGCATATTCTAAGGCTCGGCCCGATATCATCTCGTCTGGGAGAATGGACGCCTGCTAACTGGTGCCGTCAGTATCTGACGGGCAACCCCTCGTCTTCATGTACGCAGAGGAATGGGATGCCTGCTGCCATTCACCAAGGGGAATCTTTGGTCTTGCTGCTCACAGATGTGACGCCATTAAAGATCAGCTTGAAGATCCCTTGGTTGAGTAACTTTCCTCGGAAGGGTTCATCTTAGCGTCCCAACTGCAAGCTGTCTTTCATACTATTTTCGTATCGTCCCACCTACACTACTTCAATACGAAAGGCATCCGCCTTCTGTTGGATACCGATTCCGGCAGCCGCGGCTGCAGATCTTCGATACCGGGAAGCTGAGCACTGCTAAACTACCTAAGCGCAAGTTGAAGATGGCCATGCGATCGGCGCGCTGTCGAAATCTTACCAGCGGGCAGACATCTCGTCAAACTTTGACTGAATCGCGGGATACACCTGGGTAGAAAGCAAAGTTCACAACGAGACTGCTGGACACATGTGTCCACCAGCGGCATGGCACGCCTCATCATCACAAGCAGTGCTTTACGGTGGACACTTCAAAACCCTTGCTAGACTGCAGCATTCTAAAATAAGCCATAAGCAGAGGCCAACCCATTCTGAGCCTGGTAGAGTGGATTCTGGGGCACTTTTACGCGTAGAGACTGCACCAAGGAAACATTGAAGAGCCTGTCGACCAAGCCCGGACAGCTTGAGGGATGCCGAGCTACGCTGCAGTGGTGTCGGGGTTTTTCTTGTTCTCTCCTCTGATTCATTGAGCGTGCCATCTGCGTGTTGTCCCTCAAATTATCAAGAAACTATGCATATGATGCAGAGAAGAACAAAGGTGTTGACTTCCGAGCATAGCCATGATCATGAGTGAATGGCACCCACGGCGTGAATCTGCCCACATTCAGGTTTGTGAGCAAGTATTCCTTTCCTGCGATCCGGTGCCATGGTCTTGGGCCAGCAGTTCTTTATTAGTGGCTGTTGTGTGAGGGACGTGGTGGTTGGGGTTGGGGTTTGTTTGTTCACGTCGGCCGTCATGCTACAGTGCCATATATTACGTAGTACTGTATATATACGTACAATTCTCCAATACGCCTGTGCTTCAGCTTACGTAACGTCTCCCACCAGCCACCCCAGGCAAGGTTCCCTTTTCATGCACGCGGCCCCCCAGTCTCCGGCTGGATGCGGGGCGAGACGCGCACAACTTGCTGACAACGCGTCAACTTGCAAGTTTCGCGACATCGTCAATTAAACCAACCTCACCACCGGCCGCAGCCCAGAAGCCAGACCCTTGGCCTGGACCCTTAATTCGTTCGCTACACCTACACTACTTGGCCTGTTCTGTTGTGGCTGCTCTCATCCCAGAGTATGCAACGTGCCGGGCAACACCATTTGTCGCCCTTACTTCACCTTGACTTACATGTCACTCTTTCCAGGCCACTCCACCATTTGTTAGCCTGACCGTCAGCGACTACTTTGGCTCAAGAGGCATCCCTTGACACCCAATCCCCAAGCTCAAAGCTGGGACGGACACCGTCAGCCTTGATTGTCTCCAATAACCCTCCGGTGCTGCCCTCACTGCTGTCTCCGAACCATTGCGATCAACCCATCCAACAGCAACACTGATATCGCGCGACTGCGACTGCGACCGCACCCGCAGTATCAATTTGAGCCACCAACCTCCTTTGCCTTTCCCTGAACGGGAACACAGAGCAAAGCACTGAAGGTGCCACTGAAAAATGGCCGCCGTGAATGGTGTGGGTGATGGCATCTTCTCCGCCACATATAATGGAGTAAGTCCAACCTTGTTCACCCTCAATCACTTCCATCTTCCGCTTTGCTTCACGCCACCTTCGTCCCCCCAACCAGGGTTGCTCGTTGCACCCAACGTATTCCCATTGAGGCCAGTTCCCCACTAACGTGTCGAACTTGCAGAATCCCGTTTGGGAGTTTCAGTTCCTAGGCCCGGACGCAAAGAGGGAGCATGTTATGCGACGTCAGTCCGACAACTGGGTCAATGCCACGCACATCCTGAAGGCCGCCGGCTTCGACAAACCTGCGAGAACACGGATCCTCGAGCGCGATGTACAAAAGGGAAACCACGAGAAGGTGCAAGGAGGTTATGGCAAGTTCCAAGGTACGAACATCCTCAGTGCCTCACAAAATCGCTACCACACTACTGCCTGTTTAAGTAAAACGCTGGCTGACCATCGGTTTCGATCGCTTTAGGAACCTACCTCCCTCTGACAGATGCGAAAGAGCTGGCCCGACAGCACAATGTTCTCGACCGTATTGGCCCCATCTTCGACTTTGTCCCAGGCGCCGTCACACCCCCTCCAGCTCCGCGACATGTGAGCAAGCCAAAACAGCCCAAGAAGAGCACAGCAGCTATTCCTCCGCCTGGGCCTGTCGTGAAGAAGCGGAAGCGCATCGGTGAGATGGTCCAACTTTGCCGTTTCTATATGGGGTACTGATTGATTGTAGACAATTTTGCCGAGGACATGGATCGGTCTTCTGTCGCCTTCCGCGATGACACGCCTGATGATCAAACGGTCGCTTCTGGCAGTTACATGGCGGAGGATGATGCGGACAGGATGATTTTGCACAGGGTATGCAATCGCCAATGCTTCGATTCAATCCTCCGACGGAAGGCTTTGGCCAGCAGATGCTAATGAGGAAGCAGCACACCATGTATGGCGAGGCGCTCCTTGACTACTACGCCCTGGACATGCGAGACTCGTCCGCTCCACGCCCGGAGCCGCCCACGAACTTTAGACCCGACTTCCCCATCGACAAGCACCAGAACACCGCCTTGCATTGGGCCTCGGCAATGGGTGACATCGACGGGGTCAAGCACATGAAGCGCTTCGGTCCGTCTCTTGCCGCGAGGAACATGCGGGGCGAGACGCCGTTGATGCATGCGGTCAACTTCACCAACGCCTTCGACAAGCAGACTTTCCCGGCCATAATGGAGGAGCTTCGAGAGAGCATTGGAGAGCGTGACCTGTCGGGACGTACAGTTTTGCACCATGCTGTTTCGCACGCTGTCTCGGTCAAGTACCGGAGACCTGCTCGGTATTACGTCGAAACCATCCTCGGAAAGCTCCAGGACACACACGAGTCTGCGTTTGTCGAGCAGCTCGTTAACTCCCAGGATGTAAACGGTGATACCGCGATCCACCTTGCTGCTGAGAACAAGAATACCAAGATCATCCGCTCGCTGCTCGGCCGTGGCGCATCAACTTCGATTCGCAACAACAAGGGCATGCATGCCGAGGAGATGATCCGAGAGCTCAACGAAGGTATACGGTCGCGTTCCGCCATGCCTCCCCCATCGTCCTCCCCGTTCGCTCCTCCCCCGCCGCGGCCAAGCGTGAGCGACGCACTGCAGGACATGTGGAAGAACACCGAGTTCCGGTCCGAGGCCGCCAAAGCCGTGCAGAAGCGCATCGCCCCCAGCATACTGCAAAAGAGCAGACATCTTGCGCAGATCTTCGAGGACGAGTGGCAGGAGAAGGACGAGGCTGAGCAAGAGGTTCGCCAGATCTTGGAGAACACACAGGAGGAGGCAGCCGCTCAGGCGGAGGAGTTGCGCCGCCACGAGTCCATGCTGGAGCCGGATGAGGTTGCCGCAAAGACGACAGCCGAGGCTGCCCAGCTGCGCACCCAAGTCACTTCCATGCTCAAGTACCAGAACCGAATCGCAGTCCAAGGCAAGGTCCACACCGAGCTTAGCATGCAGGTCAATGGCAACAGCCAAGGCACCAACAGCCAGGGCAGCAGCCTCGACGATGACACCGAGCGCCGACAGCTGGCATCGGAGCTTCTCGGCAGGATCCGCGACCTGCGCACGCTGGAGCAGGACCTGGTGGACGCGACAGGCCTGAAGGGTGTGGGCCAGGCCATCGAGAACTACCGGTACTTGCTCCAGCTCTGCCTCGGCCAACAGGCGCCTGGTCTCGATGACAACCTTGACAACATGATCCGGGAGATCCAGTACGAGGTCGATTATACCAATGGATCCCGGGCGCGCAACGGTGAACCACTTGCCGTGGACTTTTCTGATGGGGAGTAGTTCCTCTTCCAGGACGTTGGAGGCTATCCATCACCCGATGCGAGCGTGAGGCGTTGATTTGCAGGGGCCTTCCTCTGGTGAACTTTGTTTTTGTTCGGTTTTCCCCTCTGTTGTGGTACCCTGCTGGCTTGATGGCATGGGAGTTTGGCAGTTCTAAGTTTGGCGGTCTGGATTCATCGGTGGTCACGATGAGGTGTTTGGACGGCGTTTTGACGGTCTCGTGAGATACCAAGATTAAGACGAGTTCGGGGCTGACGTCCCTCTGTTAACTGGTTTGCCGTAGTATCATTAGGAGAATAAACGGGCACCCAATCACATGCTCCGAGAGACTGGCCGCGTTTGCACGTCTTTCAGGTGATGATACTCCTACAGTACACGTGCGAATCATTATGAAACGTTAAGCGGCACCCAGCCAACCGTCAAACCAGCCCGGTGGCCACTCCCTCACCCGCAGACACGCGGTGCCATGGACAACGTACCAGCAACTGAGATTCGCGTCCAGCGGCCGCTTCGACGAGGACCACTACAAAAAGCTCGGGGTCAAGCAATCAGCTCCGCAGGGCGGGATCTCGGTCGCACGGTCTGACAAGCTTAAAAAGGCACATTCGGACCATGTCGGTAAAAACGGCAACAACAACGAAGTGATGGAAGTCAGTCCTCTCACATTTTGCTCCCCATCCCCCTTTCCCCGTGTTTGTCCCAAATCCTGAACATATGGAAGACTCTAGAAACACAGTCAACTGAATCATCCCGAGATCGAATATGCCCATCCATTCCTGAGGACCCCACAGGAGAGAGCAGAGTATGATGTGGAGTGGCAGAGGCATCACAATGCGATGCAGGTGAATGCGGCGGCCGTCCAGCATCGAGTGGCTAATGCGCCAAGGGCGGCCGGACGTGGACACCACGCCCCTCACCCGGCGAAGGCGGCCGGTGGCAAACGTCATGAGAGCCGCGCAGGAGGCAGTAGCGAAAAAGAGGGACGAGGGAGCTCAAGGAGGCGAAACGACTCTAGGCGCAGAGGGAGGAGGAGAAGATGCTGAAGAGGGCCACCGAGGCGGAGAAGAAGGATGACGAACGGAAGGCGGCCGAGAGACAGCTGCAGAAGGAGGCTGCAAGAAACGTCAAGGTGGCCCTGGCACGGAGTGCTCACGGCTCCACCACATGGCCTGTTGCTTATTCCAATGCACCTACTGTTTCCATAACGGCACCGCCGTCTACCGAACTGCACTATGCATCGGTGATGCTGGCACAGAGCGCGAAGGCAACACTGGAGATGTACTAACCGAGACCTGAGATCTCCTTGTGGTGGGATCAAGGTGGACACAGTACCTGAGGTTGCTGAAGCGGTCTCCTCAAAAGGTGAGGGAAAGTCTGGTACTTGAACAATTATCCCGATTGGCGTCTTGGTGATAATACCTTTCATTTTGTTTGCTGTTTTTAAGGACAGGAAGGAAGGCACGGCCTCAGCCAAGGGGTCACAATAGAAGGAGGATCACTGCATGTGACGAGTCTTGTCGGGCCGTTGGCATATGCTCGAAGGAGCGCAATACACCGTCTTTCGCTTTCAAATCCGAGGTCCAATCATTGGGCTCAAGACTCACTTGAGCAATCAGAACTAGAGACGAAATCCATTGGAACTGGATGCGAAATTGGAACATTCATCAAGGCTGAGATGATTGTTGTGTCACATGTGTATTGGCTGGAAAACCAGAGGTATTAAGGTGATTGAAATAGTGGACACCTCCTGGTGTTCTTTGCGAATCTCCAACCGGCTTGAGGGTCTAGAAGCAAATTGAAGTTTGCCATGCTTTAGGATCTAGTCAGCTGACTTCCACAACGAAGTTGCTTCGTCCCTGGCTGCCCGATCTTCAACATTTTGTGGCCTATAAAATGAAGTTGGGCAGATTGGATCTACAGCCGCTTCCAGTGGCTTCCATGTCTACTGACTTTACGCAGCTTGAATAACGAGGAACTTGAAGCTTCAAAGTTGGCCAAGTGCCACATGGCTTAGAAGTCAATGGCCCAGGATCATTACCCATCGATGAATCAATCATAACTACCGTCATACCCATAAATCCAATCTTGGCTACCTAGTTAGTTGATAATCAAGCTGAACTTCCCACAAGAGCCCATATTTTTCCAACTCCACGCTCGCGTTCTGGAGAATGGCCAGTAAGAAGACAGGACCAAACCCCAATAGCTCATCCTCATGTAATACCAGCGTTCTTGTCGTTCTTCACATGCACTCTATAGCACTCAGTGGAGTCGATGAGGCCCGCTTAGAGCCTTAGTATGGAATTTTGTATGACTTGTCAACGTGTGAGCAGAGGCAGAAGTTGCCCAAATCTCTCATAATTCCATCCTCTTCTCACGAAACCGGTTTTGAAACCTCCATTATTTTATTTAATTTCACCTTAAAACTTGTGGAATCAGAATTAACTCTTGTGGAACAACGTATGTATCCATGTAAACATGTGAGATGACCCTAAGTCAGGGGCTTCCGTCTGGGTATAAAGTTCAACATGCCGTGTAAGAAATCTCAACCGTCACTAATACAGGGAAAAAAAAGAACACCCAGTCGTGGCAATTCATTAAGTCATCATTATCGTGAACATCATCATCATCAGCATCAGCACCAACGCTGTCATAACAAGCACCTTCGCCTCCCAATTCAAGAACACCGCCAAAGATCCATCCATCATCCCCTCCCCCCCAAATGAAGCAAGGTGGTATCAGATATAAGAACCAGGAGTCATTGGAAGCGCGTGTGAACACAAAATTTATAAAAGACGGAAGGATGAAATCAACACAATGCAAGAAAGAAAGCACACAACAAGAACGCCCACCTCCCCACCCCTGGCCCCTTTTTTGAGTTGATCGGTATAGATCTATACCTGGCCTCCACAAAAGAAACATTATCGATGCAACAACTTCTGCGAGGACTAAAGCCTTGTGCAAAAGAATTGTGAAAAAAAAAGAGTGAAATACCTCCCTAGCGATCCCCTCTGCCCGCTCATCGCCTGTCCTCGGGTCGGACCCTGGCGCCGTAGAACCCCCCGCCCCCGGCCGCAGCGCAGGCCAGGCACACACCCCCTCCGCCGTACACGCGGGTGTGCCTCGCCCAGCTGTTTCCGCCAGAATGACTGAAAGGGTCGGCAGTGTCGACATGACTGCCATCCTCGTGGTCACGATCGTGGTCGTGGTCGTGATCGTGATCGTGGTCCATGTACACAACCCTGACCCCTCCGTCCACCGCGCCTGGCCTGGGGAACATGACTGCGGCCGGGTCGAAGGGGTAGTCGGATATCGGCGGAGGGGGCAGAAGAGGGGATGCTGGTGGGTATGAGGAGGGGGAGAATGTGTTGCTCGAGAGAGGACTCCGGCCCTCGAGCCGGTATGCGTCTGCGGTAGGCCCCGTTGGACTGGAGCTGTTGGCCCCCGCAGGTATGGGAATATTCCGGGAAGAGCCCTTCGGCATGGACGAGCCAGAGGAAGATGAGTAGTGGCCAGGGCTGGCTCGAGACCCTTCTCCATAAGTCTCTGTGTCCTGACTTGTGCCATCCATCATGTAGCCAGGGTTCTGCGCAGAGTAATATCCGGGGCCTGGGGAATCGATGGCAACTGCCTCTAGTTCGGCAGGATTTGACTGAGAACACCCCGCGCTTGATCTGTGACTCTCAAAACACGCCTGGTGGCCAACCTGAGACGAACTGAAGGCCCGCTTAGCGGTGGTCCTGGACCGAGAGTGCGGTTGTCTATTGGGTTTCAGCTCGGGTTGCCGTTGTGCTGGTAGCTCCCTTCTGCCCGCGACCAGGGGAGCATTGAAGCCTCCATCCGGAAAATATGTCACTCCCAAGTCGTCTGCCACACCGTAAGGATGACCTAGTAGGGGATTCGTACTGCGGGCCGTAGTCATAAGCCCCTCATAGCCCCAGTGCCTCGCAACGAAGTCATCATCCATGCTATTCTGTACTTGTTCGGCGGGGCACGAAGGCTCATCGCCAGCACCGCCCTTGGGCGGTGGATGATGAAGTGATGATGAAGTTCTGACATGGTCGCTTGCCTCAGCAGCGGCGGGGAAGGGAGCAAGGTCAGGATAAGGCAGGCCACTTGACTCTTGCCCGGTGCCGTAGTCTGAATCGTTGCTGACCCCACGTGACCCTTCGCTTCCGGAATGCGTTGTCTTCTCCTCTTGTTCCATGCTCCTAGGGCTGCTTCCTTCCAATGGCCCACCCAATCCCACCGGCGCTGTGCCACTTGTTTCCCCTCTGCTTATGGCCCAGCTAGCCTGCTTTCTCAGGTGACCCTGTCCCTGTCTGGCTTGTGCCCAGCTGCTTGTGATTTCCGGCTTCTTCGAGTCAGACGAGATCCAGGAAGCCGATCCTCGTGGAGGGCAGGAACTGCCGCTGATACAGTGCCCAGGGCGCCGCGCTGAGAAGCGAGGCAGCAAAACCTTCGGGCAGAGGTACAAGGCTGCGATTGCAGCCGTGAGAATGCAGATGAGCAGTAGTATGCTGGATCTGGAAAATAACACTGAGTGGCCTCCACCAAGATGGCCACTGGGCTGGGAGGAATCCGAGTCGCTGCCAGCTGATGTGAGGACAGGCATGTCTCCTGCAGCTTACTGACCGATGCTCAAGCACGGATTCGAGACGCGAACAACGAGGTGATGGTACCTTGCCCGGCCGAGAAGATGTGTGGACCACGAAGATCGGCGGGCTCGGGTATTCCTTCTTTGGGCGCAGTATGGAGGAGGTGAGTATACACGACAGATGACCGGGGGTCTCGTGTGTCATGCGTATGCTACCAGCAGCGCGAGCAGAAAGGGCGGTTTCGGTGAGACGCGCTGCTGCAGCCCAGACGCACCGAGTGTTCAAGGCAGATCCGTCGTAGGCCAGAGGAGCGGGAGGAATGCGAAAGAGGTGGGTGATACATGAATGTGATCCTTTTATATGCAGCGAAAGACAGTAGGGGTCGAGCAGGCCGATCAGGTAGTCTGATCAACAATGAAAACAAAAGCCACAGGAGTCTAGGGACAGGAGGAAGGGCATGGAGGAGGAATGAGCCTCCGAGATATACCGACATGGTGAGAGGAGGCGGGAGGCGGAAGGCGCCAACCTTGATATATCGCAGAGGAAGTGGATCGGCGATATTGGCAATGACAAGCTCGTATGAAGGGGAGCGGACCCCTCACAGCGGCGAGGTATGTGGAAGGGACAGAGACAGGACGCGAGAGAGAGTCTCACGCTGGTGAGCATGGATTGAAAAGCGGGCCGCCCTCCAGTCAGCCTGTATGGTACAGCAGCAAAGGCTCACTTGAGACAGTGTCAATAGCCTGGTACCGTCTGACGCGTGGTGAGAGAAGGGTCATGAGGGTGGGAGAAGGCGTAGTGACTGGCTCCCATGGACATCTGCCGGAGCGCGGGGAGGTTGAGGAGGCTGGTGAGAAACACGGCCGAAAAGAAGGGAACTGTTTCTTGCTTTGCTCCTGTGGCGGCAAGGCAAAGGGACCAGGGGCCGTAAAGCGCCGGGCAACTGGCTGAATAACTACCTGGGTACATGGTAAACGCCTTGGACGCAGGTCGCTTGGGGCCAGGCAACATGCTGGTACATGGTAGACGCCGTTCAACCCCAGATCAAGGAGGCGATCGTCATCATGTACCGGAAGAGATACATGCAGCAGCCTACGGCATGCACGCGAAGGAAGCTTGAGAGGTTCGCACCCCGTAACAGGGCCCCATCCAGGTGGGCCCGATGTCAGCGTGCTACGATCCCTGACCCTGCGCAGGGCTGCAGTCGATCATTAGCTGCGTTGCGCCGCGCCGTTGCTCGGACCTCTGGAGGGAGTGATGAGTGATGAGTGACGGACGCCGCCCCGTGGAGTTCGAGCTTGGAGTCTGGAGTATGGCCAGTCTGCCAGTCCAAGATAACTAGGACGGGACGCCTTCCTCCAACTCCGCTCCACAGTCAGCAAAGCCAGTCAAGGATGCAAGTAGTCCAGGCTGCATTATCACGGCGTTAGGCCGAGTCTTGAGTAGTATCGTATCGAAGGCGATGGTCTCCTGTGTGCTGTCGAGTAGCGTAGGCAGAGACATTCTCGAGCCGGGATGATGCGCCACCACCGACACGAGCGCCTCTGCTGTGCCTTCTACAGACAGCGCCGCCCATGGACGAAAAGGGTGGTCCCGTCATAAAGATAGTCCTGAGTGTTTCAGCTGCCTCTTGACCCGCATGACTGAGTCTGGCGGTTGAGCGGGGAGCCGACCATTGTTGGCTGAGAAGGATAGGGGGCCAATTTGGTCAGGTTTCCGAGTCGGTCCCGTAATCGGGCCAAGCTGCCCAGATGGTTTAACGCCGGACTGGAATTTGGCCCAATGCCTCACTCACCTCCTGCTAGGCCATGGCTTTGCGCCCGGGGCCCGGGGCCCGGGGCCCAGTGCTTGCTTTGTATGAGAACCTGTGCCTCTCCTCAGCATTACACTGTCCTGTCTTGTTGGTCTCCTGTTGGTCATCCGGCCCGGCCTAACGGGCCCTAGCGGGCCTGCTCTTGTCTGAGGTGAGCCATGGCAACGAGCAGCGAGCCGGGTCTCGCCAAAGCGACCGGGAGCTCGCGGCTAACAAGATTGCCGCCGCCCTTGTTCTTGCCTCCTGCTGCGGCGGCTTGACCATTGAAGTTGCAACACCAGATGGAAGTCCGAACGTCGGAAAACAAGCTCGTGTCGTTGGTGCTGTCCAGGGGCTGGGCGGAGACATGCACCTCGCACGTGCTACGGATGTACACATTTACACGTGTGTATGCGTGTGTGTGTGTGTGCCTGTGCGGTGTGTGTGTGTGTGTGTGTGCATATATGTTGCATATATATGTGCCTGCAGGAATAAAGCATATCGAGATGGTCACGAGTGAAACAGCAGGGCGGTTGGCTGCGCGTTGGCTGCTCGGTACGTACAGGTTGCATGTGCAACCGCACGATCTCCTCTCTTGTTTCCTCGCCATCTTAGCCGAGGTGGTCGGTGTGTGTGGCTTTGGCTGCCGGGGTGTCTGGGTGTGTGAGACTGTGAGATGGGACGTTGGTTGGGTGTGGAGTGGTAAGGTTGCAAACCCAAACGGAGGAGGGGGGAAGCACAGGACAAAAGTACGTATCACATGTCGATGGAATGTCCACTAGCCCTGGAATATTCCAATATATCCGGGATCAGATGCCTATCCCTTGGCGCGAATCGGCACGATTCAGCCCTACAACACCGACCCCTGGGAGTAGGGCTCCTCTTCAGATATTCATTACTTACTTAAGTACTTAAGTAGCTACACTAATTGATAAACCGTCAGCGGCCCCGAGGCAACTTCCCAGCTGCCAAAACAGGAGAGGTGCAAGTTGCAGTCAACGATCTGGCACCCAGCTCAGAGACAAATGGTCTTCCTCACCGCCTGCTGGCGGCCAGTTGCTTGAGCTGGAAAAAGAAGGAGGGGAAACAACCTAGTTGCCCGCATGCTTATGTTTGGTGTTCCAAGATGATGACACAGTGGGTTGAGTTGCCACTCAATACTCGACAAAACCTTCACTTCAGCTGACACGATTCTGCTAGACTTTCCTATTTCTCCGCACGTTGTCGCCTTCCTCGAGTACGCATCGGCAAGTATCAGTAGACTCTACAAATACAGACGTACCAGAAAATGCTTACCTAACTTAAAATATTTTAATTTTTAAAACGTTCAAAGCTTAAACACTAAAAATGCTAGCTAAAGTATTAAAAAAGCCAAAATTACAAATCTTACTAATTAAAAAGCTATTTTTTATTATATTTATAAATAAATAGCACTAAAATCGTAATAAATAAAGTATTTTATAAAAAAACATTAATTTTCACCTAATTAAAAACTAAAATTATATTTAAATATATTCTATTATTAATAAAAATGATATAATAAAGCTTAAAAAATAAGCTAATTTTTATTATACTTTTTTTAAAATTACTTTAAAAAAAGCCCTGGCACTATAGTGTTAATGTTTTTGCAGCTATAAAAAGCCTGCTTAATTACCCCTTTAACGCACCGCTATTAAACCTGTTAGAAAGTCACGTGGTCGATAAGGGGAATTAATAAGAGATAA
>LJJS01000628.1:0-22400 GCA_001447215.1 Diaporthe aspalathi
GCTGGTGAGTGAGAGTCACCGATGTTAACCATTACACCATATCCGACTATGGTGTGAGAACTGGGGAAAAGTCCGGAAAGCAGACTTGTGGAGACATGTCCAACAAAAATCTCGCAGATGGTACCAAGAAGGTTGTTTGGTGTAAACGCATACTCGCTTCAAATTGTAACACGAAAAAAGCTTCAAGGAATTATCATGCCATTCTGTATTATACTTTCAAGTCACATCACAAGCTTGCAGCATGTCTTGTGTCACAAGATGGGGTTCGGACAGAAAAGTAGTTAGTTGGAAGAGCTTGCTTGTGACGGGATCAACCTGCTTCATGACTTTCTCAAGGCTGCAATCATAAGATTGGTGTCTACTCTTCCATTCGCTCATGAAATGATATGTTTTGAATTATGCCCACAACCTGCATGCTCCAGCGATTATCTCAGCGCGATGCTGTTGTCGGGTGCCCGGGTGGCACAGCGCCAGCAGGCCGAGGAGATGGCGTGGGCCCAAGCAGTTCTTCCATCAGTTCGTTGATGTCACGCTCATGAAGCCATGTCATCCCAGGTAGTATACCCCATTTCTCATACCATAATCCTGCGGCGGTCCATTTCTCCTTCACCAAGGTGTACGCCTGGGTGTTGATGTCAGGAGGGTATTGTTGCGCAGGACCGTCACGGCCCGGCTCCTGTGGCCTCTCCTTCAGAAGCTGCTCACGCTGTTGTGAGACTTGGTAGTTGAACTGGTGGATGGGCCGTGAGAGCTCCCGCTGTCGCTGGCGCTCGGCACGCCGCTCGGCAGTCTGGCGCGCCTCCTCGTCCGTCTTCTGCCGCTTCCTCTTGACGCCGAAGGTTAACGCAGGAAGCTCTTCCTCGACGGTGTCCGATTCCTCTTCGAGGGGCACTTCGTGCATCCACCGGGCATCGAGCGGCTCGTTCAGGACATGCTCGCCGTAGCGCTCAAGGTTCCTCTCGTACCACTCGTAGTCCCAGATGCCCTGCTCGATCCAGCGCTCCCTGACCCTCGCGGCCGCCACCTGATGATCGAGGGTGAGGCACTCGCCGGTCAGTCGCATGCGATGCGCCTCCTCACGCGCTTGCCCCTTGAACTGATCGTAGGGTTTCGAGGCGAGCCAGTCGTGCCAGAGCTTGTCTTTGCGCACCCGGTACTCCTCCAGTGGGTCATCGTCGGCAACTGGGCTCCATGGCCGCGTTGTGGTTCCCGACATGGACCGGGACGAGGGCGGAGAGTTGGTGAATCGTCGTTCTCTGGCCTCGTCCAACTGCTCTGGGTGCTCGGCAAGTGCTGCGAGGGCACGATGGGCCTGGAAAAGCCCATCGCCTCTGATGCTGTCAGCAGCCATTGGGCGTCCTGAGCTCCTTACTGTCCCTGATTTAGAGTCGATAACGTGTGGGTAGAGCCCGAAATTGGTGGTTGGTGAACGTGACGACAGCTTGAGGGCGCTGGGTTGAAGGGCTGCCGGACCGGTCCCCTGTATTTAGCAGGGCCGCGCGCTGCGGCGTAGCGCAAAACAGCACCCCGGCTGCCCGGGCAGCTGCCGGGGGGCTAACTAGTTCCGGCCCTGCGGCTGGACGCTGGACGCTGGACGCTCATAAATCATAAGTACTGTGCCATGAACACGCCAATCACCACTTTTTAAAGCAACAAACACCACCCACCACACAGACACGGCCACCTGCAGCTCTAACGTCCTAGTCACCAATATGCCAGCTCTGGACCCAATACGCTCCTCTCAAAGTAAGACCAGGGGCTTGATCATCGGCCTTGGCCAACTGAAACTGTAGCTGTTGGCCCGAATGAGAAGCCCGGGCAACACGACCACATGGACTGCTTGCAAGTTCATCACCTTGCTCGGTCTTCAGGGCGGTCGAGGAGCCTGGGCGCGAAGCTCTCAAGGGCAGAGATAAAATGCTGCAGCCGCTGTTGGAGTGCCTTTTAGGGCCCCCAGCTCTTTCCCCTTCCATTTTGTCTCCCGTCGTGTTCTGGAATGTATTCCTGAGAGTTCCGTTCCCGTCCACTGCCGCATTCGTCCAACGACATGTCACGAAATAACGTACTCTTCTACTTGCTTCCCGCCAATGGCAAAGCAGTCGATGTCGTCAATGACCCAGAGAATGCATACTTGTTAGACCCTTCTAGCCCAGAGCCCCGCCTCGCCATCGGACATTTCACGTCCAAGGCCAATAACAGTACAACACTCGCAACCCTCGGGAGGCTCGGCGACATTACGCTGAGGGGCACTTCCTACTCTCGATATCAATGTTCATTCCATGTCGATCTCGATACCAATGTCATCATGTTCTATGATGACTCCAGGGCCGGGACGAGCTCAGTGCGTGGCCCGGACATGATGCCGTTCCTGCCTGGGCGGCCCCGGAAGGTGGTCGTGCTACCAGAGGTCAACAGCAGCATTGGCAGTGAGTTTACTGCCCGATCAGCCATGTCTCACGCCAGGATCATGTAGATCTGCACTCGCTGCCCTGAGCTCGGGTAACCAAATCAAGTCTGACACTGACAAACGCAGTGGGAGGTGAACGGCGAGACCTCGTGACTTTCGAGCTGATCTGGTCGAAAGATCGCCTCGAGACCATGACGCTCGTGGAACAGAGAGATCTGAAGTCCCTGGCGCTGAACCCGAGATTTGCCCGGACCGACTCCGACAACGCAGAGACACCGGTGCCGACAAGGCCTCAGACCAGGATCCATACGTCGATGCGCCAAACACCAATGATAAGATGGGCGAGAATCGAACAACTGGGAGCAGGAAATTTTGGCCAGGTGAGAAGTCCCCGGAGAACAGGACATTTCTGAATTGTCCCAGCTATCGCTCTAGCGCAAAAACTGACACACTATCTAGGTCTTTCGAGCCGTCAATGTAGATTCTGGGGAGCTGATCGCCGTGAAACAGATCAATATTCCACAGGGCCATCGCAAGCAAGCCTTCTTCGCAAACTTGAAGAACGAGGTTGAGGCAATTGCCAGGATCGAACATGTAAGCAGGTCCACCTGATGACTCAAACACGACTCCGGGATTGGCAACGATTTAGATGAACTGACCCAGGGAGCCTATGCGAGTACAGCCTTTTGTGGTCGACTACAAATGCTCCAATTCCAGTATCGAGAACCCCGTGGCAGAAGTGGTGATGGGTCTGATGAAGGGTAGCTTGTACTCCCTCCTCGACGGAAAGCAAACTTCACATGACCAAATGCACCGAACGGCGGATCGGATGCTCATTCACATGCTGCAAGCTGTGGTATGAAGTTCACATAGGTCTTCCCATCCATCCCGGTACCCTGGTGAGCGCTGGAGGTACAGACACGATTCGCGTCCACGCAACACCGACTGACATTTGGCTTCTCCTCAGGACTGCGTGGCATCAATGAAAATAATCCACCGCGACGTCAAGCCAGAGAACATCCTGTACACCCACAGCCCGGACGGGGATCTCGTCTTCAAACTGGGAGACTTCGGCCTCTGCAAAGACATGGACACAGCCCAGTCCAGGTCTGGGACCGCGACGTACATGGCGCCCGAGATCAATTCAGGAGGAAAACAGACGCCCCAGGCGGACATCTGGTCCCTGTTCATGACCGTCGTCTGGGTGTACGACTTCAGAGAGTTCCGCCGCCGCGCGTACGGGGGAGGCGGCCAGAACAATCTCGCGGGCGCGGCCTCGCTGGCGCGGCTGGCCGCCGAGGCCGCGGCGCCGGACGGGCCGCTGGTGCAGCTCGGGGAGATGGCGCGGCCGGACCCGGAGAGGCGCGCGTCGGCGGCGCAGATGATGTTCAAGCTCGGGCTGCTCTCCCGGGAGCGCCGTGCGATCCTGTGCACCCACGGCGGCGACCCAAGCAAGATCCCGCCTATGCCGGTGGACTAGGTAGCCCCTCCTGCTGTTCCGCCTTTCCCTCCCCGCGCTTCCGGGGCCTGGTGAGAAGGGCCCGGGGTCGGCGAGGAGCCCTTTCACTAGTGACACAAATACAAGTGCTTGATTTCTTTCCAAAGCAATTGTTCTTTTTTTTTTGCAAACAACATTAGCTGTGCATGTGTCCCGCTTCCTTTGCGATACTCGTCGCATACTAGTGCTGTACCCACAGCCAGCGTCGGCCCACCCAGCTTCTTCCGTCGGCCCACCTAGCTTCAAGCGTTGGCCTAATCCAATACAAGGAATTTTGCATGCAGCCTACTATAATTCTTTGTACCCTGCCCTGCCTTAAAGCTCGCATGCCCCTCTATTCTCAAAGCCTTTTACGCGCCTTTGCAGAGGCCTCCCTTTGCAAAGCCGTCCCTTTGCAAAGCCGTGCCTTTGCAAAGCCGTCTCTTTACAAAGCCTTGCCTCCGCTGCAAAGCCTTCCCTCTGCCGCAAAGCCCTTTGAGAAAGCATATGGAGAGCTTTGTGACGGGAAGGCTTTGCAAAGGGACGGCTTTGCGAAGGGACGGCTTTGCGAAGGGACGGCTTTGCAAAGGGAGGCCTTTGCAAAGGCGCGTAAAGGGCATCGCGAGAACACATGGGAGGGCACGTGGGGTGGCATGTGAAGGAGGGGCTTTGCAAAGGGCGGGGTAGGGTATAAGGAATTCATCGTGCAGCTACCTAAATTCCTTGTATTGGGTAGGCCAACACTTGGAGCTGGGTGGGCTGAAGGAAGAAGCTGGGTGGGCCGACGCTGGCTGCTGTATTCTGCCTGTGAGATTGCTGGCACACTTCCGTGACTTGCTATTGTAGCACGTCTCTGTGGAACTTTTTTTTTTTTTTTTATGCTCCTTGTCGATTTGAGCGAAATCTGCAAAAATTAGTTAAGATGGCAGCAGAAATGAGGGCAAGCTTGTCTTGGGTGAGCTGCACGCCCAAGACTGCGAATTTTGTCGTCGTGGCCTGAGGTTTGGGCTCCTTGTGGTTGCTTGAGTTATTTTACCTACAACAATCTGTCAAACCGCGTTAATGTGTTTTATGATTTCTAGATTTCTCTAGGCTGAAGCTTAGCTGGAGACTGCGGATTTCGATCAAAAGCATGAACTTCCCGGCTCTGATGCGGTGCTGAACCCATCTATGCCAAATTTTGCAATGTCTCAATGTTCCAAGCCTTAAATGCAGCCGCTATCGAAGTTTCAATATCTTGTTTCAAATTGTTCCTCCGCTATAAAAGACTAAGAATTATGAAGCTTACTCAATGGGAGATGTCTACATTGTAAGACAGAGTGGTTGAATGGTTTTATAATTATTGATATTTTTCAAAGATTACACTAATTTCATGAAATTAGAATCATCCTTACTCCACTGACTTAAGCATTAGTCCCTTTTAAATAATATAGCATTAATAGGTCATTACCTTCTATCAAGTTCTTGTCCATAGTCTGAGAGGCAGGCCCTTCCACTCCAAAGATTCCGTGGGCAGACATCACAGAGCTGACAAAGTGGCCTGCAGCTGCCGAATTGATTAAATCCGAATCTTTGCACGAATGACGAGCGGCAAAACCACCTACCGATCTGACAACTGTCATCAATATGGGACGATCCGCAGCAAGCGGCAAAGCCGAAATAGCAACCCATCAATCGACTTTGATGATGTTCCGGGAGGCGAAATCGAGAGTACAGCATTACATAGTGAGTAAGTATACTTGACTACTTCATACTCAACACAAATATCACGTCAAAGACAGTGGGGACGGACGGACAAACCCCGCATGGTGAAAAGGAGAAAAAGGATTAGTTTGGAAAATACAGCATACGACCCCGTCTTGGCATCAGTATCTCTCTGGACAGGAAAAAGGTCGAGCCAGATTAGGGTGGTAATGCCGTGCCGGACATTTGCCAAATCTGCCGACATGAGAGGGCTTTTGGGGACAGACGACAGGACAAGAAGGAAGCTCGCTTCTACCGGTACCGGTACCAGGGTTATCAAATGTAGATCCTCTGATTAAACCAATATAATCCAGATCATTGAAGGTCGGTAATAGCCTGAAATTAGACAAGAGGTTGCTCGACTTCTCTCGTTCCTTATATAGCTACCTACCTCAGGCTTGTAACAGACAGCCTCAGAGTTTCGTCACGATGTGAAGCACACTGAGCCCTCGAATCTTCAGGTAACATCAAATTACACTGGGAAGCAAAATCCGCCCCAAAAATGATGCATCTTGGGCTTTCTGTTACCTACGCTCTGGCGTTGGTGACCGGTTCTTTGGCCGTCCCATCGCAACAGCTAGACACTCGCCAGCAGCCATTCAAGTCGACAGCCATCACCGACCACGCCGAGCCATGGGCGTTTGCATTTTTGCCAGACAATCGCATCCTCGTCAACGAGAGAAGAGGGAACATGCGTCTCGTCGACCCGGCCACCAAGGCCAAGGGCACCATCACCGGTGTGCCAGCCGTGGCCTACGGAGGGCAGGGCGGTCTCCACGACGTCGCCCTGCACCCCAACTACGCGAACAACAGTATTGTATATATCAGCTACGCCGAGAGTGGTTCTGGAGGGGCTGCTGGAGGGGCAGGCGGCGCAGTCGCGAGGGCCAAGCTGACGCTGGACGCCAACGGCGGCGGCGCGCTGTCGGGCGTCGAGGTGATCTGGCGCCACTCGCAGAAGGCCATCGGCGGGCTGCAGTTCGCCCTCCGCCTGCTCTTCGGCCCGGACGGCGCGCTGTGGATCGCGTCGGGCGAGATCAACCAGATGACCCCGTCCCAGGACATGGCCGCCAACCTCGGCAAGATGGTCAAGCTGTACGACAACGGCACCGCCTTCGCGGGCAACCCGTTCGCCAGCCAGGGCGCCATCCAGGCGCAGATCTGGTCGCTGGGCCACCGCAACCCGCTGGGCATCGACTGGGACGCCCAGGGCCGCCTGTGGGAGGTCGAGATGGGCCCCATGGGCGGCGACGAGCTCAACCTGATCCAGCCCGGCGCCAACTACGGCTGGCCGCTCGTGTCCGAGGGCAGCCACTACGACGGCCGCACGATCCCCAAGCACAGCACGCGGCCCGACTTCGCCGCGCCCAAGGCCTTCTGGGTCCCCGTCATCTCCCCGGCCGGCTTGATCATCTACAAGGGCGACCTGTTCCCCAGCTGGAAGGGCAACGCCATCATCACCGGCCTCAGCGCGCAGGGGCTCGTGCGCGTGACCATCACTGGCGACACGGCGAAGGAGGCTCAGCGCATCTCGATGGGTAAGCGCATGCGCGGTATCCGGGAGGACAAGGAAGGCGCCATCTGGGTGATCGAGGATGGTCAGAACGGCCGGCTCTTGAAGCTTACCCCGAACTAAACTTTCGTGAGACAGACAGAGGCTTAGGAGGTTCGGGACCATATGGACATAAGGTAGATGATACTCTCAATATTTTGTGTTATTAAATCGGGCGCGTTAGTTAGCTCTCTTTCAAGTTGTCGCGGTAGATGACAAGTTTTATCTCGTATCAACTGCTCGACCTCTTCTCGTGAACAGGATTTATCCTTTGGCGGTCACTGAACACAGCCACTTGTAAATGCCGGCGGAGCGGTATGAGCAGGATCAATACGTCTTGGCTATACCTAGGCAAATTTCAGGTCCTGTTGTGTGTCTACTTAGTATCTCCATTTGGAATATCAATTTGAAGACCAGAATTGCAGCGGGTAAGCCACGCATGCTGCAACTCCAAGATCAATATTTATTTGAGAAACTGCCGGATTGTTAGCATATTTATACCTCATGAAACAATATTCTTCTTTCATTCACACCGTAGACATTTGAAAGCTCTTTTCCTTGCGGCAGTATTTATACCATTACCTGGATCCGGTGAAACTCGGACGCACGGCCATGTTCTCACCGCTTTGACTGCTTACGCATTGCCTTCTTCAACCTTCTGTAAAACAAGATGGTGTTTCCAAAGTCATCTGTGTCCCGAAAAGGCCCCTCGCCAGACTGAATTACGCCACCACTCTTGCTGCACCGGCTCTTGAGACAATCTGCAAAAAGCAAGATCACAAGACTTGGCAATATACATTGGGGATCTTTTAGAACACAGTTTTTGAGAGTACTGATGAGTGAGTATGCGAGACCTAGCAAGTCGGCTTCGACTTTTTTCCGAAACTATAGCCTCTTAATTCAAAAGCATGAGGCATGGGCTTTTTTAATTCATCGGGGATCAGAAAATAGAAGACGTTGCTAACATTTGCGCTAAAGTACCTGATGTCTCTGAACGCCATCACGACTTTTATATATTTATAAATATTTTCTCTTTGATAAATAACGCCTTCCCTACCTACTTACCTAGATGGCAAGCCTTCATGCTAGGGTGCTCCTATACATATGTGGATCACTGGCTGCTTCTGTTGGAACCTGAGCCTTGTGTACCTAGGTAGTAACATTGACGGATCAGGACTGAGATTGGAATGTCAATGTGCCGTAAGGGATTAAGAAATATGGAACTGATTGTCGCCTTGAAGGCAAGTTTAGAGGCAAGTTTGCAGTCACTCGGTTGATGATCTCGAAAATCGATTTGCTGGTATTTTGAGAAGAGCCGTATTCCTTGCCCCTAGAAGAACAATGTGTCTGGTGATGTCACAGGTGCATTTACACGAGTTGGAACAATCTTGCTCCACGCCCACATGGCGGCGATCCGGTGGAGCAGTGTTGACCGACCATGGCGCGGCTTGCTTCGCCGGTACTGATGGCGGCTCCATAAATTCGTCACAGCCAAATGGTAGCTTCATCAGAAAGCTGGTGTTTAGTTATGCTTTTGTAAGAGTTCCTTTTTCCGTTTGCATCGAAAAGCCTCCGCATGGTGAAGAACTGCTTACCCCTTTCTTGAATTATCAATCCTCGGGCAGGGGCTGGAGCAGGGTTGCCCAGAGACTCTGGACCAGAAAATAAGCACAGAAGTATGCCTAGGTGCTCGGCGCTAATCTCGATTCGGGGGGTCACGTCCAAGCCCCCCCTGGGCCGGAAGTATGATAGAATGATCTAGTTGGTGCCCCAAAAGAGAAAACTTCGTGGACGTGCCCAGTCAAAGTTCATGACTACGGGGTTCCAGGGTTGATTTATACCCAGGAAGCCGGAATGTTCCTCATATCCTAGCTCAAGTGGCTTCCTTGCTGACTTCTTAAACCGCTGGGCTCTTGAGTATTTATTAGTTTTATATTATCTGCTGAAGCAACCAATGCACCCGCCTGACTTGAACCACATCATGATAGGGACTTGGAGCCTGAAGGAGCTCCATGCCCATCGTTTGATTCCTGACTGCCTGGTTTTCAGATCAAGTAAATTCGCATTCTGTCTGTTGTCTGCAACACATCATTGATGTGACCAACGGCTGGCTGACTGCATGTCTTGGACTGCGGCTTCCGGGTTGTGCCATTGATCGTCATTTCCCGGCTCAGCTGTGGCTCTACAGCTGGCCAATAGTTGGAACCTAACTACGGATATTGCCTAGATCACAAAAATCACACTGTCATTTTCACTTCGACCCCCGTTACCCTGGGCGGCGCCACTCCCCGACATGCCCGCATACCCTGGCCTGTGGTTCAGCGGATGGCAAGCAGCACCCCTGCCGTAATCAAAAATAGACTTAGACTTCCTCCCCTGCCTAGCAAATTAGACGAGATTGGCATCTAGGCTATTCCAGCAGCAACAGAATAGTTCGCCATGCTCGTGGAGAGCCTGCAACTATCTCGTCTCACAACCTTTCGCGCTTCTGGTATTCTCCAGAGCCTTTCACTCTCTTCTTGTTGCTGCTATTCTTCTTCGCGCACTCTTTGCTGTGGTGGTCTCCTTTCAATCCTTTGACATACCGGAGAGAAGCCATGCGGTCCTTGGCACTTTTTTGGGCGACCTGCCTCCAGACAGCTGTGGCATACTGGATGGAGGAAGTTCAACACCAAGGCATATCCTCTTTCAACTCAGACCCTTCGTCCTACAAAGTCTTCAGGAACGTCAAGGATTTTGGAGCAAAGGGCGATGGTGTCACTGACGACACGGCGGCCATCAATGAAGCCATAACCAGCGGACACCGCTGCGGCTTTGACGGGACGTGTTGGGGTGGGTCTACCACGACTCCGGCCACTGTATACTTTCCCGATGGGTACCGTAGCACTCCCGCGATACAAGGTCGAACGACGCATACTGATCATAGTACAGGACTTACCTCATCTCGTCCTCCATTTTGGATTACTACTACACCCAGCTCATCGGTGACCCAACCGCCATGCCTGTCATCAAGGGCTCTGCCAACTTCACCACGGCCCAGGGCATGTCGCTGATTGAGGCCAACCGTTATAGCGCAGAGGGTCTGTCATACAAGGCTACCAACGTCTTCTTCCGCCAGATTCGCAACCTGGTCTTGGACACCACCGGCATGTCACCCAACACGTCCGCCGTCGGCATCCACTGGCCATCCTCTCAGGCGACCACGATCCAGAACCTCGTCTTCCGCCTGTGCGAGGTCCCTGGCAACAAGCACACTGGGTTATTCATGGAGGAAGGTAGTGGCGGCTTCCTCGGGGACCTGGTCTTCTACGGCGGCCAGTATGGTGCCCAGCTGGGGAACCAACAGTACACTACTCAGAACCTGACCTTCTATAATGCGCAGACCGCCATCTCGCAGTTCTGGAACTGGTTCTGGGTGTACAAGGGTATCACTGTTGTCAACTGCGAGGTCGGTATCGATTTGACGGCCTCAAGTGTTGGCTCTGCAGTAATATTAGACAGCGCGTTCTTTAACACTTCCGTGGCCCTGGCTACTAACAGGAGCACCACGGAGCCCGGGGCAATGCCTGGGCAAGGGTCTCTGGTGCTCGAGAATGTTGAGTTCGGTGGTGTCGATACCATGGTAGTTGGCCTGAGCAACGCGGCAGAGCTGGGGCTCTCAAGCGGAAGCAGGAGCACCATCAGTGGCAAGATTTTGGTGAGGACCGCCATCCTCGAGATGGAGCTGCCTTAGGGTATCTAACCAGGGTGAACAGGGCAATGTGTATACACCAAACGGGCCCGAATTTGTCTACGATGGGCCTAACGACTGGTTCACTCGTCCCCCTGCACTAGAGGCCCAGGACAACAAGTATTACACCCGTTCCAAGCCACAGTACGGTGACACCCCTTCCGCCCAGTTCCTGTCAGCCCGCAGCTTCGGCGCCAAGGGCGATGGCGTTACCGACGACACCGCTGCCCTCACGCTTCTCCTCAACTCCGCCTCTGAGTCCTACAGCACCGGCGCAGTCGCATTCGTCGATGCGGGCTATTACGCAGTCACGGATACCATATACATCCCGCCGAACGTAAGAATCGTCGGCGAAGCCCTATCATCAGTCATCATGGGCACTGGAGAGAAGTTCTCCGATATGAGCAACCCCGCGCCGGTGGTTCAGGTCGGAAAGCCCGGCGAATCGGGCTGTGTTGAGTGGAGTGATATGTTTGTTTCCACGCAGGGCGGCACCGCCGGTGCGATCCTGGTTGAATATAACCTTGCCGGCTCCTCGGACGGGGAACCATCGGGTTTGTGGGATGTACACCTCCGCATCGGTGGCTTCGCTGGCTCGCGTCTTCAAAAGAACGACTGCCCAACCTTCGCGAACGACACAAACAAGATCCTGGATAACTGCATTGCTGCATATATGGGGATGCATATCACGGAGTCCGCGTCTGACCTCTACATAGAGAACAGCTGGATGTGGGTCGCAGAGTACGTCATCCCCTCATGACAGATGCGAGGTGTCCGAAAACAAATGTCCTTACTGACTTGCATCAGCCATGACCTCGAGGATGACAGAGCTACTCAAGTCTCGGTATACGGCGGCCGTGGTCTTCTTATAGAGTCTGAAGCCGGGCGCATCTGGACCGTTGCCTCGGGCGTTGAGCACTGGGTTCTATACCAGTACCAGCTCAAGAACACGCAGAATATCTGGATGGGCCAGGTCCAGTCGGAGACCCCCTACTACCAGCCAAACCCGCCTGCGCCGTACCCGTTTACTGATAAGAACGACGCGTTAAGCGACCCCGACTTTGGATCTGACTGTGCGGTTCTCAACAGCGGCTTTATTTCCGGCTCCAACATCACCGCGCCCTGCGAGATGGCGTGGGGCCTGCGTGTCATCGACAGCAGCGACATAGTGGTGTACGGGGCTGGCTTCTACAGTTTTTTCAACAACTACAACACGACGTGTAGCGACGGGCCGTTCGGCTCGACCAGCAAGTGCCAGTCGAGGATAGTCTGGGTCGAGGATACCACGGGGGACTCGGAGAACATCGCAATCTACGACTTACAGACGATCGGTTCCCTGAGCATGTTGACGCACAACGGTACAGATGTCGCGTTGTGGAACGAGAACTGGAACGTGTTCGGAGAGTCCCTGGCTCTGTTCAAGGTATAGTTGATCAAGGGCAGATCCTTGGCTTCTGAGTAACCTGTGGAATCATTATTATGTACGCCCGTCCGTTCTATGTAATTGTGACAAGAGGCGGCTCACAGTGGAGCAACCCTAGCAGACATTCGCGATGTACCTTCGAAAGCTCTAGAGGCGGTTGAGTAGACAGAAGGCCGACAGGATATTTGCTCACATACCTACCTGGAGAATCTAAACACCTGCTTTTTAAATGCCCATGGCAAGCGACAACGTATGGCCCTGCAGAATTAACATGTGGCCCATATTCCACACCGGACACAACGTGATGAGCAGGCCGCTCATCACGGCTTCTATCCTAGAGGCCATGAAGCGGGAATTCCCCTATAGCATATTTACATGTACGTGTCGCATTTTCACCTGATCACAAAGGGTCATCCGAGTGTCTGTAAATGAGGCTTGATTGCATGCCTAGTTCTTTTATATTCGACTCACACAGGCGGCCGTTACCTTCTAGCCACGATACCTAATGCTGCTGCAGGTTGATCCGGCAACGAGGGCTCGGTGGAGATGAAGCCGTATTCTGCAGATAACTTAGGTCGGCGGTACATTTGTACATTACGACCGGCGGGCGGAGTGTGCTCTGCATGGTCTCAAACCTCTCAGGGACAGAGGTGCACTGCAGACCACCCAGGTAGATATCACGGAGACTGCATCTCGTCTTGTTAGTGTGGATCTGTTCCCACAAAACATGTGGCATAGTGTCGACAGAAAATGCTTGCAGTCGGATGATGTCTGGGCGATGACAACTCGCGGCATAAGCCGCAGTTAGAAATCCCAGGTAACACATAATCCAACATGAGGTCGGTCAAGTGGCGGACGAAACGCGTGCGGGACAACCCAGTCTGCATCTGACGGGTATCGACATGGTGCAAGTCATCCTATTCTAGGTGCATGGCAGGATCCTTGCGACCCGCAACAAGCAGGTCACATGGAAGACCTGACACGCTGTGGTACCATGAGCCAGCCCCGGAGCCCGGCCAATTGGTGCGAAATATTCGAGACTTGCCTTTGCGGGGGTGGTGGAGGGGGACGTTAACTGGTCCTCCGTGGGGGTTTTGCGTGATCACGCTGACTACGACGACGACCACCACCACCATGGACGGCGTCGGCGACGATGTCTTCTCTCAATTGGAAGGAGGATGGGCGGGTGCTCATCCGTCAATTGTTGATCGCCTGGCCCGTCCGTCCATTTGCCCATTTGGGGTGACAGGATCCGATTTGCCCGCGTCTACCTCGACATCCGCGGCGCGTATTCGGGCGGCGGAAATTGGGTGAGCGCGGACGACGTGCCATGCGGATTATGCTCGCCCGTCTTGAAAGTGGGTCCCGTTGGCATGTGAGAGACCCGGAGCGGCAGGAGATCTTTGGCGTTTTATTTTATTTTATTGTTTTGCTGGGTTATTTCTTCAAAAAAAAAATAGTCAACACAAGCGTGGGCTTGGTCAACGGCCCCTGGAGCTGGGGCGCCGCCTCTCTGCACGCCAGGCGGTAGTGATAAATCTCAGGGGTCCAAGGTCTTGTTCGGCCCGACGTTGCCTCGTTGGACAAGGCCTGGACAGCAAAGACAGTGCACCCCTTCGGTGGGTCCCGTCGGAAGAGGGAGGGAAAAGCTGGGGGCAGACGTGGTGATTGGCGCGGCAGAATGAGATCATCGGTCGGGTTTGAAGCGGCCGAGGTGCTGTGAATGACCCCTCGAAAGAAGAGGACCGCTTTTTTGCTGGCTACCCCACATTGATATAACACGCAACAGCGTCGCGGAGAATTCGAATACTGGCAGCGTCGAGGAACGGTCGACTACTATGTAGACAGCTAGACTGGCTGGTCGGGATGCCTGGCTGGGGCCCCGTCCTGAGCCCGGGTCTGGACCTAGAAACCTGGTGACGGCGATAGCGGCTCGAGGTCACCTCCTCTCTTCTGCGCATGCGACTATCGTCGTGGATGACGGATGATATAGCTCGCTTCAGGAATGCGTATCCGTCCCCATTCTGGCTCCATCCGCTTTCCCTATAAAACCTCCCATGCCCCCGTGATATGGGCGCGCGGGACCTGACGATCTTTGCTCCGGGCGAGAACATTATACGTGTACTGTTCCAGCCGCAATAGCCAGGAAGCTGCTGCGTCGCGCCTTTGCAAGTTGACAGTCAACCTTATACACTTGGGCGCCACCTCTTTTGCCGGCTCCTGCCCCACCTTCGCTCATCGTCATCCAAGTTTGGACTGTCCCAGTCCTGGTTCCCCCTAGGCCGCTCCTCCCTGGAGTCCGTCTCTCCTCGGCATTTTCTACTTCTTCCACTACCTTATTCTCTCCTGCCGAACCGAGCCAGCCAGCCAATCTGCCCTCAATGAGCCCCTCAGCAGTGGAGAACGGAGCCGCGTCACAAAACGGCCACACCAGCGTCATGGCCTCCAAGCCCAACATCGGCGTATACACCAACCCAGCTCACGACTTGTGGATCAACGAGGCCGAGCCGACGCTGGAGAGCGTGCAGAAGGGCGACAGCTTGAATCCGGGACAGGTCACAGTGGCCATCAGGAGTACGGGAATCTGCGGGTACGTCACTTCGAAACGAGCGTGAATACAACAATCATGGCGGATTGTGAGACGTGAATTCATGCGAGGCACATAATACGGGATACAAGATGTCATTTGACGGGGGAAATGTGCCAGACCGTGTGTGTGTGTGTTTGTGTGTGTTTGTGTGTGTATGCGAGAGAGGTCAATGAGAGCGCGCATTGCTGACGATGCGGCATCCCACGACACACAGGTCCGACATACACTTCTGGCACCATGGCTGCATCGGCCCCATGATCGTGGGCGGCGACCACATCCTGGGCCACGAGTCGGCGGGCGAGGTCATCGCGGTGCACCCGAGCGTGACGAGCCTCAAGGTGGGCGACCGGGTGGCGGTGGAGCCGCAGGTAATCTGCAACGAGTGCGAGCCGTGCCTGACGGGGCGGTACAACGGGTGCGACAAGGTGGACTTCCTGTCGACGCCGCCGGTGCCCGGCCTGCTGCGGCGCTACGTTAACCACCCGGCGGCATGGTGCCACAAGATCGGCGACATGTCGTGGGAGAACGGGGCGATGCTGGAGCCGCTCAGCGTGGCGCTGGCGGGTATCAAGCGCGCGCAGATCACGGTGGGCGACCCGGTGCTCATCTGCGGCGCGGGCCCCATCGGGCTCATCAGCCTGGCCGTGGTCAAGGCGGCGGGCGCGTGCCCCATCGTCATCACCGACATCGACGAGGGCCGGCTGGCGTTCGCGCGCGAGTTCAGCCCGGGCGTCATCACGCACAAGGTGGAGCGGCAGTCGCCCGAGGACTCGGCCAAGGCCATCGTCGCGGCGTTTGGCGGCATCGAGCCGGCGGTGGCCATCGAGTGCACGGGCGTGGAGAGCAGCATCAACGCCGCCATCTGGGCGAGCAAGTTCGGCGGCAAGGTCTTCATCATCGGCGTGGGCCGCAACCAGATCAACATCGAGTTCATGCGCGCCAGCGTGCGCGAGGTCGACATCCAGCTGCAGTACCGCTACTCCAACACGTGGCCGCGCGCCATCCGGCTGATCGAGAACGGCGTCGTCGACCTGTCCAAGCTCGTCACGCACAAGTTCCCGCTCGAGGACGCCCTCAAGGCCTTCAACACGTCCGCCGACCCCAAGACGGGCGCCATCAAGGTCATCATCCAGAGCCTGGATTAGTAGTGCACTTCTCTAGAGCGCAGCGCGGGCTGCATTAATGAAACTCAACGTAGATTTGAACCTTCTTCCAACATGCCCCTGATTAGGGCAGGCCATGAGAGTGCTGGGGTTGGCGAGCCATGTGGCTCTTGTGTCGCAGCCAAGACACTCAATTCTGTCGATCCAAGATGGTGGGTTGCACAATACCAGGGCGACTCGAGAACCAGCAGCCAAGATACCGAGTTGTCCCCGGTGGTCGAGTCGGGTACGCCAACATCCTGCCTGCCGATGCGCACGACAGAGGCGAGAGCACGGTGGACATGGGGTTTCTGAGGCACTGGAGAGCTGTGATTGACCGACCCATTCGTCACAATTTGTAGAATCCCAACTCAAGCCACCTCAATATTGTAAAGCGTCAGACAGAGGAACAAACTATTTCCCAGGTTAAATATTTACACGGAATCGAAGCAGCCGTATTCGCTTAGGTAAGCCTAAGGCGCCCCCAGAAAGAACCGCGGGTCGGCAGAGCGAGCGTTGGAAATAAGCCGAGGCATGGCAAGAGGGCCGGTCACAGGCCGGCGCAAGTCTAGATTTTCGACACAACATCATCGCTCGAGTTCGCAAAATTATTCGACTCTTGACACTGCATCTTCTTCCACACCAGACATTGTAACACTGGGCCGAGTGACTGCGACTGCAATCTTTGGAAATGCCCGAGGCCTGACTGTACCTCAGTCTCGCGCCTCTCGTGGCCCACCGGACAGACAGAAGAGGACAAGCAGCACAGGACCGACCAACCAACAACGACTGGCAAAAGTAGGGAACAACACACCCTGGTCCACCGTCCTCCGCATTCTCCATTCTCCCCTCACTCCAGTTCCAATCCTTGCGTACCCCGTCCAACCTTACACTCCCGCCGACAGAGCCCGACACCCAAGCGAACCTTTTCCCAGTCCGGCGCCCTCCCTCCTGCATTACTCGCCATGGCCTCGCCTCCAAAGCCATGGGAGCTTCCGGGCGCAGCGGCCGCTGCTACACCCACCGCCGTCTCCTCCGCCGCCACCCCTACTCATAATACCTCTTCTTCGACGACATCCGCCGCTTCTCCCGCCATACCACCGCGGCCCGAGTCACTGACGGCATCCGTCAACCAGAACGCCGCCGCATACAGCAGGATGGGGTCCACCGGGTACGGCGCGGGCGGCTATGGATCCAGCTACTCCTCTTACGGCTCCCCGTACGGTGGCATGAGCGGTATGGGTGGCATGGGTGGTTATGGGGGATATGGCGGGATGGGAGGCTACGGTGGAGGGATGTATGGCGGCTACGGTGGCTACCGGTCGATGGGAGGATACGGTGGCATGGGAGGATATGGCATGGGCGGCATGCAGGACCCAAACAACCCGGACAGCCTGACAAACAGGGTCAACCAGAGCACGCAGGCGACCTTCCAAGTGCTGGAAGGCATCGTTGGCGCGTTTGGTGGCTTCGCACAGATGCTCGAGAGCACATACATGACCACGCATTCTAGCTTCTACGGTACGTCACTTCCCTCTCCCAACTGGGCTCGTCGGAATCTGCAGAACAAACGCTGACGTCTTCTTCCTGTTACAGCCGTCGTCGCCGTGGCAGAACAGTTCGGCAACCTCCGCGACACACTCGGCCACGTGCTCGGCATATACACAATAATGCGCTGGATCAGGACGCTAATTGCCAAGATCACGGGGCGGCCACCGCCCGCTGATGCCATGGCCCTCACGCCGGCCTCGTTCGCGCGGTTCGAGGGCCGACACGCGGGGCCGGACGGGTCCCCAGCGTCGCCGGCGAAGCCGAGCCGGAAGCCGCTCATCTTCTTCCTCCTGTTCGCCTTCGGGCTGCCGTACCTCATGACCAAGATGATCCGGTCGATGGCGGCGTCGCACGAGGAGGAGGAGCGCCGGCGGCAGCAGCAGCTGCAAGCGCAGGCGGCCACCATCGACCCGTCCAAGCTTGAGTTCTGCCGCGTGCTTTGGGACTTCTCGCCCGAGGCGGGCGGCGACGCCGTGGTCAAGGGCGTCGATCTCGAAGTGAAGAAGGGCGACCTCGTCGCCGTGCTCAGCAAGACGGACCCGCTCGGCAACCCCAGCGACTGGTGGCGCTGCCGCTCCCGCGACGGCCGCATGGGCTACCTGCCGTCGACGTTCCTCGAGGTGGCCAGGCGGCCCGTCGCCGCCATCAAGGCCACCGCCGCCTCGCTCGACGGCAGCAGGGCCAACTCGCTCACCAACAGCGTCGCGAACCCACAGAAGCCGGCGGCCGCCGCCGCCCCGGAGCCCGAGAAGGTACCCGTCCCCGCGGGCAAGCCGGGCGACATCACTGCCGACAGCTTCCAGAAGTCGCAATTCTACAGCTAGACACGACCTTCTTTTTTTTTTTTGGTTCCCTTTGTCATAGTATAGGGTTTCACGGGTTTTGGAATGGGAAGCGGTGGGAATGCAGACTACGCACATTGATTTCATGTATTTTCATGATGGGCCTCTACGGGCCGGCGTCCTTGCTCGCGCTGGGGCTTGAGTGGGCATCAAAAGCTCGGAGTTTCGGGGAGGAGCATAGGGCGACTCGGGGGGCTGCTTTCACTTTCACTTTCAATGCGGATTCTTCACTGGCCCCGTTTATGCTGTCTGTCTATATATATAAACACCCCCTTGGAATGCAGTAGTAGTTTGCAGCGGTGATTTGATGTATACGGGGTTACGGACTCGGACTTCGGCGTCGAACACTATATCATATGTATGTAGTTAGTCAGTCAGGTACAGGGTATATGTGCAATTTGTGCAAATTGAGGCCTCTCTTCCCATTCCCAAGAGGGAAACATCGTGAGCTGGATAGACGGAGGAGCAGTGAAGAAAAGCCCGGTGGCCTGTGCATTTTCACTGCCACTCTCGGTTTCCCAGCCGCTTAGCCTACCTGGGCCAGCTAAAGGTGGGCGATGACGTTGCAGGCTGTCCTGCTGGGTATGACGGACTCACCCAGCCGGGCCAGCAGGACAAGCTTGCTCAGCCCCGGATTGTCAGCCAAACTGGCCACCTCTTCTAGCTTCTACCCAAGCTCTTTTTACTTGTCTGCCTCCCCTCCCCGTGCCTCGCCGACTTCCTTTCCCTTCCTATATCTTCCAAGACTTTGACTCTTGGCTTCGACAGTTCACCTTTGACCTCTTTCCATCAAGATCATCGTTGGCCCCACTAGCGCTTGCTCCAGAAGGTCCTGCAACCGTTCGCTCAGAAACCATCAACAACGACAACCGCACAATCGACTAGAAGCTCGAGCAGCTTCGCCAACAGCCGTCACGATGACACTCTACTACACACTGGTATGTGGCCTCGACGACGGTTCTCCGGTCTTGTGACAGAGAGCATCGGTCCTTGCTGGTTCACGGTGCTCAATGGCCCCACGCTAACAAGCTTCCACCCGCAGGTGTTCATGCTCCTTATGGCGGAAATGGCACTCTTCATGTTCCTCATCGTTCCGATGCCATTCTCACTCAAGAGGCGGGTGTTCACGTATGTACCCTCCCCTCGAACCTCGAAACTCGCATGAAGAACAATTGGACGTTGACATCTCTGCCTCAGCTTCATCTCCGAGAACCCCATCGTCGCGAAGTTGCAATATGGCTTGAAGATCACCTTCATCTTCATCCTGATCCTCTTCATCGACAGCGTCAACCGGGTCTACCGCGTCCAGGCTGAACTCTCGGCAGTCACGGAGGGCGGGAGCAATGCGTATGTTACCCCTCCATAATAGTCTCTGTTTTCCCTTTCCCCCCTTCGTTGTCAACTGGAGCCCACTCTGTTAAATCTGCCCCGCATGGCTCCACCACACGACACGGCAGAGAAAGCAGACGGAAGCCAGTCGATGCCGCCGAACCCCAGCGCTAACCAGCCACCCCTACTCCGGGGCCCAGCAGGCAAGCCATCATGGGCCACGAGCGCCTCGAGGTGCAGGCCAGGAAGTTCTACTCGCAGCGCAACATGTACCTGTGCGGCTTCACGCTGTTCCTCTCGCTGATCCTCAACCGCACCTACATCATGATCCTCGAGGTCCTGCGCCTCGAGGAGCGGATCAAGCAGTACGAGGGCACCGACAAGAACGCCAAGCAGGCCGACAAGCTGGCGCAGGCGGGCGGCGCCGGCGAGATCGCCGGGCTCAAGCGCCAGCTGGCCAAGAAGGACCAGGACATCGAGACGCTCAAGAAGCAGGCCGAGGGCCTCCACCGCGAGTACAACGAGCTGGCCGAGAAGGTCGGCAACTCGGACGCCCTGCCCAAGAAGGACAGGTAGATGGGGCTTGTGTGTGTTCTCTGCCCCTTTTTAGACGCCGGATCATCTTGGACTGGAACGTGTGCTGTCCCCAAGGTGGAGCTCAAATCGGCGATGTTTCCTGATGGTCGGGGATGAAACACGAAGTTTTGTGGCATGTCGGAGAAGAGAATGAGCGCGGTGTTTCCGCAGTGTCGACCCGCCTGGGTCTGCGAGTGGGATATACACAATGAGAGCGGGAGAATTCCTGGGAGGCGTGATGGGAACCCTCCGGTGGGAACGACTTGGTTTGGGAGCTGAGAAAAAGAAAAACTGACGCATCAGGGGACAGGAGGAGTGTTTCCTGGCGGCTCGTTAGATGCTGCAGGACGGAGTTACATCCAGGTTTTGATTGCCCTATACGGGACTGGGCTTCTAGTGTATTTCATGACGCATTGGTATTTCACAATGCATTTGCTTTCGCCACCCATCGAGTCTGTTACCTGCCTGCCTACCTGGGGAAGTGACTATTTGGCGTGCGGCATACATAGTCCACCGTTTGCCCGCTTTCATCGTTGCACTGAAGTCAAGAGGCTGGAGCTCATATTTCAAAACATATGTGGCAAGCCTCCCTCCGCCTGGTGATCAGCTCTTCTGGGTGACACTTCCCCTGTATTGACGTCGCGGCCGCCAGCGTTCCCCACTGGCAAGTGAGCGACCGACTCTGGACGGTGTGGTCGGGTTCTTCTTCCAAGTCAACCACTCCCTCCATGTATATAATGCCCAAACCATCCAGAGCCTGTAATATCACTTGCGTACTTGCGCAACGACGCTGTCAAACGCCGTGCGATATTCCCGAGGTGTTCTCACCGTCAAATGGTTCTCGTCCTACCGCAAGAGCAATACACCGTTCCCAGGACGGTTGTGTGGGTCGAGTTCCCGTCCGCCTGGATTGGGGCCAAGAGATTCCCGGCCTGTCTAGTTCGTAGCGTCCGGCCGATCGGTTTGCGGGGATGTAGACTATAAGGTGGAACGGGACGGAGGGACGATGGCGCAATCCGCAGCAGGGTACTCGTGACCTTGACATCGTTCCATACTTCACGTAGGAGTCAGAACATCATAGCCAATTCGGTTCATATATCACATAGTGGCCTGTTCATCTCATTTCCTTTGTTGCATATTGCGAGCCTTTAGTGTTATACGACGGGCCACCGGCAACTTCCTGGGTGTGGGGGAATATACACAAGGCGCGCAAAAAGATGTCATTCACGTCCATCCCGGTGCTCGACCTGGCCCTGGCCGACGACCCGGCCACCAAGCCGGCCTTCCTGAGGGACCTCCGCGACGCGCTGATGCAGGTGGGCTTCCTGTACATAAAAAACGTGGGCATCCCGGACGAGCTGTTCGAGAGGGTCATCACGCTGGGCAGGGCGTTTTTTGACATCCCGCTCGAGGAGAAGTAAGTAGAAGGAGATCTCTTATACAAAACTCCATAGACCCTCACGAAATTGATATCACTACTTCACTATCAAAACTCACACAACATACCAAATCAACAGGCTCAAGATCGAGATGAAGAACGCGCCCTCCTTCCTGGGCTACAGCCGCCTCTCGGCCGAGGTCACGGCGGGCAAGACGGACCACCGGGAGCAGATCGACCTCTCGACGGAGCACCCGCCGCCGGGGCCGGGGTCCCCGCGGCACCACAACCTCTTCGCGCCGAACCAGTGGCCGTCCGAGGCGGCGGTCCCGGGGTTCCGCGCCGCCTTCGAGGAGTACATGCGCCGCATGTCGGGCGTGTCGGTGCGCTTCACCCGCCTGGTGGCCGAGGCGGTGGGGCTGCCGCCGGGCGCGTTCGACAGGTACGTCGCGGCGCCGGACCAGCAGCACAAGCTCAAGGTGGTGCGGTACCCGGACGCAGGGGAGCTGGGGCTCGGGCCCGCCGGCGGCGGCGGCGGAGGCGACGACGACAGTGATGACGCGAGGCAGGGCGTGGGCCCCCACAAGGACTCGATGCTCACGAGCTACCTGCTCCAGGCGAGCCCGCACGCGGGCCTGCAGGCGCAGAACACGCGCGGCG
>LJJS01000629.1:4990-16385 GCA_001447215.1 Diaporthe aspalathi
CCCCCCCCGGAGGTATCGGGGAACGTGTGGGCGTCTCCCCAGCTATATAGCCTCGGGGGCGGCAGAAATCGCCCTTCGAAGTGGTGGCGGGTATATCGACCTGCCGAGGGGGTGACAGCCCCAACCACCTATTGTGTACGATGTTGTGAAAAGGGTTCGCCCTGGGCTCGGAAGGGGAATGAGCATCGGCTCCTCTTCTCGTCCCCGGTTGGCCTATACCTGCCTTGCCGCCCTTGCTTCTCCTTTCCCATTTGTTTATTTACCTGCCGTTTTGGGTGTCAGCCGTGATCTTTCTTCTCCTATCTTGCTTGCAATTTAGCAACAGCGGGACAGAATAGCGAGAGAAAGAGTTTTAAAAAACGTGGGGAAAGGGATGGGATTATTTTCTCGGCCGGTGGAGGCGTTATTGGGATATTTAATAGACGCCACCCAACAATGCCAGCCAGCCTCCTTGCCTAAATCTGACTGAGCCAGGCAGGCAAGGGGCTCACTGGCAGCTTGAGATTGTGGTCTGGTCCGGTGTGGGTCGGGGGGTCTCTTTGTGGATTTTGGGCCTTTTTATTTATTTATTCCTTGCTTCTTCCTTTTGTATTCTTCTCCTTTCTTCTTCTATCTCATCTTTTTTTTTCCCCTTTGGTTTTTCCAGCTATTGATTACTACGAGCGACGGGGGCCGGACATTGCATGTTACCTGGTTGTCTTTCGTGTCTTTGTGTTTTTCTCCCTCGCCCACCAACATCTCGTGTCTCTGGTGCTGTTGTTTGTTCTAGATAGCTATCTAGCTACGTACGTATGCGCGTTGCTCGTGTGGAAAAGTACGCGGGTTGCGGCGAGCCTGAATTGGAAAATGGGAGCGTCTCTTTTTTTTCCGGTTCATTCGGATCTGGGCTGACCTGTGTGCTGTGCTGTGCTGTGCTGTACTGCACTGTCCCGTGCCGGGACGGTATGATGTTTGGCCTTGCCAACGGCGTGCTGCTGCTCGACGTGGTGATAACGTTGTTGTACGTACCCAGGGTTTTAAATGCCATGTGTTCGTGTTCCTACATCACGCTTAGGAGGGCGTAGAGGAAAGGAGTGCATCAAAACCCGAGATGTATTGACAAAGCCTGAGGGTGCGGTGGTAGCTGCCCCCTTCTTATTTTCCATTCCTCCCTGTTCTATGGACGCCGATATATTGGTAGGTAGGTATCACAATAGTTGGTTTTTGTTCTTTTGTCACGAGAAACACGCAGCAACAACCCCCACAAACTTTCATCGTCCAGCCGGCCCAGTCAACTCAGCCCCCCGGCCCCCCTTCCTTCTGACCTTACCGCCTGGGCATACCGCGGCCGCGGCCCCTCAGGGCCCTCTGGGCGGCCCCCGGGGGCAGCGGCTTCCCGGGGGCCTGGGGCTGCTGGCTCTCCTCGTTGCGGATGGTCTCGTCGACGCCGAGGATGAGGCACGAGGCCTCGGTGGCGGCCTGGATGGCGTTGACCTTGACGAGGGCGGGCTCCCAGACGAAGCGCTCCATCATGTCGGCGACGCCCTCGCCGACGAAGTCGACGCCGGCCCAGGTGTTGCCCTTGCGGTGCTCGACGCGCAGCTTGTTGAGGATGTCGGTTGCGTCGAAGCCGGCGTTGTCGCACAGCTGGCGGGGCACGATCTCGAGGGCCTTGGCGAAGGACTTGATGATGGCCTGCTGCTTGTGGGGCACGTTCTTGTCGGCGAAGCGGTGCAGGTAGGCCGAGACCTCCATCTCGCAGGCGCCGCCGCCGCCCACGATGGTGCGGTTGCGGATGGCGCGCTTGACGATCATGATGGCGTCGTGCAGGGAGCGCTCCACCTCGGCGATGAACTGCTCCGCGCCGCCGCGCAGCACCAGCGTGCACGTCTTGGCCTCCGGGCAGCCCTCGAAGAAGTTGAAGCGCTCGCCGCCGATCTGCCGCTCGTCAAAGGATCCGCACGTCCCCAGGTGCTCGGCGCGGATGTCGGAGCACGTGCTCTGCACCGTGGCGCCGGTGGCCTGGACGACGCGCTCCATGTCGGCGGCGGCGACGCGGCCGGCGCAGAAGATGTCGCGGTCGGCAAAGTACTGGGTGGCCAGGTCGCCGATGGGCAGCTTGCTGAGGACGACCTTGGCGCCCGTGTTGTGGATGGCCTCGAGCTTCTGGAAGATGATCTGCCACTCGGCGTCGACGATGGCCTGGTACTCGGAAACCTGCTCGACGCGCACCTCGGCGTTGTCCTTCTCGGCCTTGAGCTCAAGCTCCACGTTGAGGCAGACGATCTTGGGCTTCTTGAAGCTCTTGGGCTGTTGCTCGAAGCCGGCGTAGGAGAAGGTCTTCTTGAATGCGACGCCGTTGATGAAGAGCGAGTCGGTGAGTGAGCCGCCGGGGATCTTCTTGACTCCGATTAAGTGCTCGTCGAGGTCGTCTTGGTCGAGGGACAGGACAGCGTCGACAACCACTGTAGGACAAATGTTAGCAGGGTGATAGCCAGGCGGGCCAGCAGAGCGCTGCAGGGTCGTTGCTCACTCTTTGTGAAGAAATCGGTATTCCGCTTGATGAGTTTGCTGGTCATGGCCGTCCCTGCCAGCTTGGCGAGTGTATCCCTGTGGTTGGCCTCGTCGGTGCTGACTGCGATCTCCTTGACCTTGTTGACGGCCATCTGGGAGGCTCTCCTCAGGCCCTTGATGATGGTCTGTGAACTGACGCCCTGCTCCACGTGCTCCTTGACCTCCTTCAGGATCTCGCCGGCCAGCACGACGACGGATGTTGTGCCGTCACCGACCTCTGCGTCCTGCGACCGCGCGATGTCGACGAGGATCCTCGCGGCGGGGTGGACAATGTCCAGGAGCTTCATGACGGTCGCGCCATCGTTTGTGATCGTCTGCCTGCCGTTCTCGTCCACCATCAACAGGTCGCCGCCATAGGGTCCGAGGGTTGATTTTATCGTCGCCTGGACTGCCAGGCAGGCGTTGATGTTTGAGATGATCTGAGGCTTCCCCTGGGAGGAGTCGGTTCCTGTGGCATGGGGGTCAGCAAATGGCCGGGGCTGAGGGCGGTGGTATGGTGGCTGCAATATGGTATTATACGACGCCGGTTGGCTGCGTGGCCACGGTGGGAGCTCCCAGGGGTTCGCGGACAAGGAGGGGCAGTTACTGACCTTCCTTGAGGACGATAATGGTGGGTGTCTGCCCGCCGAAAGACATGATGGGCGTTGATGTACAGCGGCTCTCAGGGACTCGTAGGGGGGGGAAGGTGCAAGGAGGAGCCCAAGGTGGGTTGAGTCGGTGGCGGTGGTGGTGGTGGTGGTGGTGAGGTTACCAAAGACTGCTACTTGCTTGCCAGGGCGTGGACGCGTGGGGTCGATTGGAGCTTGGTCTGGCTTTCTGCCGCCAGAAAAATTAATGCAGCTGGGCCAGCTCCGGGTCACTGCCGCTGCTGCACGTACCAGGCCTCCCAGCCAAGCTAGGCTGAAGCCATGTACCGATGTATCTTTCCGCTGTTCGGGAAAATTCACGCTTATGTAAGTGTAACGGCAAGGCGGGTCCACGCCGCCCTGGTGATGACAGAGCTTGTTCCCCCTGTCGTAAGACAAACTTTGCATATCCACTTGTGATATATACACACGCTCCAGGGCCGTTTTTCAACGCACCATACACGGTTCCATAGTGTAGATGGTTATCACATCGGATTCTGATTGCTTTCAGCAAGAGAATTCCGGGGACCTGAGTTCGAGTCTCGGTGGGGTAAGATAACCTAATCCTACCGCAGTTACGGTTGACTTTGTGTACTAACAAACCCTGCAGACCTGAAAGAAGCATCATACTTTCGATTTCTTTTTTTCTTTTCTATACCTGGGCTACGCCGCAATGACATAGCAGGTATATTATTAGATAGTGGTGGCTGTGGTGTGGTGTGACAGCAGCTTGTGGCCTCGGCTTGGGCTTTAGTTTATTTAATATTTGATTTTAGAAGTATGCTTGTTATTTTGCTGGCTGTTTTATTGCTTTTATGGTTTTTTTTTTTTTTTTAATATTTACATTTTCGCTGGATTATAACTGAATGAGAATGTGAGGCAGCTTATTTTGGGTGACTGGCTCCCTAGGTACTGAAGTATGTTGCAGGACGGGAGGCTCCGGGGCTGTGCTATATCCGTTGTCTTATAAACAAGACCTACCTTTTTTATTTTCCTCTAAAACCATTATTCCTGCTCTTGGCTTGTCTCACGTTGTGGACATCACAGATGTGTTGCAAGTGCCGTGCTGGCCCGTTTGCTCGACTCCTGCTACGCCTTTTTCTATCAGAGGCACAGCTCACCATCTCCTGCTTGGTGAACGTATGAGTGCCAAACATCAGGCATCTACTGCGCTGTCTGACTGTATGTGATAGAATTTACTTCGGGGAAACATGCTTAGCCGTGGCTTGCCTGTCTCTTGGGTCGGTTCTTTGAATGCCGACTTGGCGGAGGCCCAAGCTGGCCGATATAGGGATTATCGCATGGCTGTAGGCTGTTAAGCGAACACCACCAGCGTTTATCTACACACCAGCATGGGGCAGATCTGGGCCCGATTATAGGCTTTGGAAGGCACAGCAGGAGCTGAGAGGAGATAGAAAATATCCATTATAGTTGAGCGTTTGGTCCATCGTAAGTGGCATCTGCATCCGAGACCTGTTACTTGCATGTACAACGGGCTGCGACTTGAGCCTTGAGATAGAGGAAGGAAACTAGCCATAGGTATATGTGTTCCGGACACATAATTGCTCTGTGTATATGGTTCTGGGTGTGTAGCTCTGGGTGTTATGAATTTGGGTATCATGGGTGTGAGTCGGTGTGGGAGCACTTAGTGTGGTCTCAAGTGCTTTCTATTTGTTTTGGGTACAAGTTCATTCCCAGTTGAAACAAATCAAGGGCAAGCAGCTTTTAAGCGGACGATATAGGCGTGCTTATAGCCGTGTTCTGGTAGAATTCGAGCAAATGAGGTGCTGTTCTGGTGGGCTGGGCTGGCCTGCACTCTCGGCTGCTCCGACATTTGCCTCGGGTGCTCCCGGCCTGCCTGGCGATGGCCATGTACGGTAGGGGGAGGTATTCCCTCACACGGTTCACTGAGTGACCTCGGTCATCAAGTTCGTTACCGTCGTCTTAATTTCTCTTGGACCGATCTGGACGGATTGGGTACAGCGGTGGCCCCCTTCTGCCCTTCTGTGCCAACTTCCTGCACGCTGACAGACTGGTGACCAAAGAAAGGGTTGCTGTTTTCATGCTCGCCAGTGACCAATGAATTCGTATTGTGTTGACGGCCGAGAAACGACCGGGGTGGGCCAAGTGTCTGCTCAAGTTTCATCCCATGCCTTGATGCATCTTGTGTGTACTGCAGGGACATGCACACTACACTAGGCGCGAGGCCTGGCAGAAAAGTGCCTTGTTGATGTTATTATCATCTCCACGCCAAGCGCGGTGTTTATCAATGAGCTAACTGCCTGTCGCTGCTGCTACTGCTGCTGCTCAACTTGGTTGCCCGTGTGACCCTGTCTCCTGGGCCCTCCCTCTCCCCAAGAAAAAGACCCTAACAGCTAGGGTCCCAGTAATAATAACGCACCCCAGCACCTCATCCAGCGTCGGTCAACCAGTCAACCGCGACGCCTGCTGGCACATGTCCCAGCAGAGGTTGACAGTACCAAGACCTGGCCCGTGCCCCGCGGAAACAAACACAACAAAAAAGTCAGGATCCCGCGAACTCCCTCTCCCCTTTCGACCCCGACATCAGTCCACTTTGACATCCCAGCTGATATCATATTGCTGGAGGGGCCTGTCACTCTGCACTCGACCACAGCTCTGGGATTTTACTGCTTGATTCAGGCCCTGCCGACCTCACATCCCGCCTCGACGAACCAGAGCACCGCCGTCACCAGAAATCAACAATCCCACCACCGTCAGCGAGCCGAGCGTCCTTTTTCCCACCCCTCGCTCCCCCGCGCATTGTCTTCCTTGATTACCACGCGCGGCTAAATCTCGCCCTTGCCCACCCGCTCCCGCCGAGAAGTTTATGCAATGTCAGGCAACACCATGCGAGGTACGCCCAGCCGTGGGGCCGATCGTGGCCGCATTCCCACCTTCAACCACAGCCCAGCACCTGCCTCCGGGGCTGGAGCTGGCCCTGGCGCCGGCTCCGGCTCTGGCATCCCCAGGCCCGTTCTTGGAGGAGGTGACCTCGCCCACAAGGAAAGCTACGCTACTAATAGCGAGATAGGCGGGGCCAGCACGGTCAGCACCAGCAGACAAAAGCAGTCCAAGAGGGATGAGGTCAGTTGCTTTGCATTACTCTCCAAATTGTCCGCATCTTGTCATGCCGCCCCCCCCCCCCCNCAACACGCCCCTGAGGCCTGCCTGGGTGGTCAACGACGCGCATCGCAAGCCATGTCGTCTCTATCTCTACGGTCCTCGAGCCTGCTTCAAGGAGCCAACTCGTTGCTGAGGCGCCTCGTTCCCACGGCCAGACGTGCCCAAGGAAATCGCAAACATGTCTCGAGGGATGCCTACTGACTACTATGTCCAGGCGATCCGCCGGAAACTGGAGAGCGACCTCTCCAAGAAGAAGCACCTCACCGGCCGCGCTAGGCACACCCGAAAGGCGCCTCCCGGGACCGTCCTCGCCCTGAAGCCCAGCCAGGCCCTCCAGATCAAGCCCCAGACCACCGTCGCTGAGGCTGCCCAGTTGATGGCCGCAAAGAGGGAGGACTGCGTATTGGTCACCGACGACGATGATAGGATCGCGGGTATATTCACGGCCAAGGACCTGGCTTTCCGGGTCGTGGGAGCCGGGCTCAAGTCGGCTAATGTCACCATCGCCGAGATCATGACAAAGAACCCGCTGTGTGCGCGGACAGACACCAGCGCCACTGATGCTCTCGACCTAATGGTGCGCAAGGGCTTCCGCCACCTGCCCGTCATGGACGAGAACCAGGACATCTCGGGTATCCTCGACATCACCAAGTGCTTCTACGACGCCATGGAGAAGCTTGAGAGGGCCTACTCCTCCTCGAGGAAGCTGTATGACGCGCTCGAGGGTGTGCAGTCTGAGCTTGGCTCCAGCCAGCCCCAGCAGATTATCCAATACGTGGAGGCCCTGCGGTCCAAGATGTCGGGCCCGACCCTGGAGTCTGTCTTGAACGGCGAGCCGCCAGTCACCGTCAGCGTCAGGACCCCAGTGAAGGAGGCTGCTCAGATGATGAAGGAGAACCACACCACTGCGGTCCTTGTGCAGGACAACGGCGCTATCACGGGCATTTTCACCAGCAAGGACGTCGTTCTCCGTGTCATTGCCCCTGGCCTGGACCCGGCCACTTGCAGTGTTGTCCGCGTAATGACTCCACACCCCGACTTTGCTCCCATCGACATGAGCATTCAGGCAGCCCTTCGAAAAATGCACGGTACGTGGTGGCTTAGAAAGTCAATGTTGCTTTGTGTGAAATACTAACGAGTCCCGCAGATGGTCACTACCTCAACCTTCCCGTCATGAACGATGGTGGTGAGATTGTTGGCATGGTCGACGTGCTCAAGCTCACGTACGCGACTCTGGAACAAATTAACGGAATGTCCACGACGGACAGCGAGGGCCCGGCGTGGAACAAGTTCTGGCTGTCTCTGGACCACGAGACGGAATCCATGGTGTCTGGCGACGGCACCCACCACGACCGCAGCCACGTTGGCTCGCGCTCGCTGATGTCCCCTGATATCAATAGGGACCGTATCTTGGACAGCGTCGCTCCCGGCGACTCGGCGTCGCACGCCGGGGTGGATTCGCCACCGCATAGCGCCCTGGCCCACTCCCCAGAGCTGCCGCCCAGCGAGCTTCCGTTCCCTTTCAAGTTCAAGACGCCCAGTGGCCGCACCCACCGCCTTCAGGTGATCGCCTCGCAGGGCATGGACACGTTCGTTGTGAACGTCATCTCAAAGCTCGGTTCCGAGATCGACTCGGTCGGCGGCGCGCCCACGGTGGAGGACGGCAAGCTCTCATACACCGGATTTGCGCTCAGCTACCTGGACGACGAGGGTGACTCCGTCTCCATCACGACCGACCAGGACCTCCTGGAGGCGATCCTGCTCGCGCGGCAGAACCACCGCGACAAGGTCGACCTGTTTGTCCATGACCCGGAGAAGTCGCCTATCGCACCCGCGCCGACCCCCTTGCCCGAGGCGGTCATCCCCACGCCTCCAGCGTCTAGTGTGCGGGAGCGCAGGAGGAGGAACTACGATGACGAGGAGGACAGTCAAGACGACAGCGAGGACGACTCCCCAAGGGGCGCGCGGGCCAGGAGACACCGCAGCAGGCACTTGCACCAGCAGGAGCAGGTGGTCCCCGGTGTCCCCAACGAGCTTCTTCTCCCCGGCGCGATCGCGACGCTGGCGATCGTCATTGTGGCCACCTTCACTATCGGACGCATGTCCGGCAGATAGACCGCAGTAGACTTGGTTGGCATGGCGGAGCTGTGGTTTTCTAGAAACGAGGACGATATCCCCAGAAGCAGGCGTTTTTTTCGCGGTGTTTACCCGTGCGTGTTTATCTATCTGGTGAGAAGCTGCACATCTTGTTTTGCATGAATTGCGTGGCCTCCACCACGTGCATAGACTAATAGGCATTGCCTTTTCATTCCATGATCTTCCAATGCGATGCTGAATTCGACTTGTGGAAGCGTGTGTGTTCGTGGGAGTGAGCTAGCCTGGCAGAATGGGAATACTTGGCCATAGCTCCTCTTTTTCGACCCTCAAGTCTGCCTGTGTGGGGCGTTGCAGAGGAGTGATTTTGCATGGAATTCCCAATCGTCTAGCAGAAGATGCAGCAGCAGCATTGTTGATTTAACTACATTGGATCTTGAAGTGGTGTTGTACATCGTAGTCGAAGTGCACAGGCACATCAGAGGACGGGCCCACCTCTGGCTTGCTGTCCAATCACGTAACAGCCCAGTCCGCCGCTTTAGCTGCGGCAGGCCCAAATTTCCGGGTCGAACACGCTTGGAAAAGATGCAGCTCGACTTCTCCTTGCCGGGTTCATAAATACGGGAGCTTCACGCGTCCGATGTGAACCTCGCCAGTCGCCATGATATTAAGGAATCTGGGCCTACGGCATTGTAAGCACCGCCCCAGTTGCCGCCTCCGCGGCATAGCGACCACCGTACTGTACTGACTCTTGCCGTCAACACAGGCCGACAGGCTTTCGACGCGCCACTGAGGCGATCATGTCTCCAGCAAGCAGCACTCTCAACCGGCGACAAGAGACCGCCACTGCGAGCGACATTCGCTGAGCCATCGCCGCCCCCACAGGAAAGCACCTACCCGTATGGAGCAATAGCAGCAGGGAATCCGCCGCCCCCATCACCGTCTCAGCCGCCCGCGCCTCAGCAGGGCCTGCAGCAAGATGCCCCAGACCCTGCCGAACGGCCGGCATCGACCTACTTCCCCCAGACAAAGCAGGGCATCGGCGGCAAGCACATCTCCGCCCCCGTCGACGAGTCCATAGCGCGCAACTACCGCAAGTTCGCCAAGATCCAGTCGGCCATCGGCGGCGTGGGGTCCGTGGTGGACGAGAAGTTCGACCCGTCCTCGCTGCTGCGCGACCCCCCGAAGCCCGAGGACGTGACGCTGGAGCTGCTCATGTCGTCGCAGACGCACATGGGCCACCACACGAGCCTGTGGAACCCGGCCAACCAGCGGTACATCTACGGCGCGCGGGCGGGCATCCACATCATCAGCCTCGAGGAGACGGCGGCGGCGCTGCGGCGCGCCGCCCGCGTCGTCGAGGAGGTGGCGTTCCTGGGCGGGCTGATGCTCTTCGTGGGCAACCGCAAGGGCCAGATGGAGGTGACGGCGCGGGCGGCCGAGCTGGCGGGCGCGTGCCACCTGTTCAGCAAGTGGGTGCCGGGGACCATCACGAACCGCGACCAGATCCTGGGCCAGGGCGGCCTGCGCGTCGTGGACGAGATGGACCGCCCCCTCGAGGGGTTCGAGGCCCACCTGGCCGAGCGGCGGCCGCTGATGCCCGAGCTCGTGGTCGTGCTGAACCCGCTCGAGAACTACACCATGCTGCAGGAGTGCGCGCAGGAGAACATCCCCACCATCGGGCTCATCGACACGGACGCGGACCCGACGCAGGTCACGTACGTGATCCCGGGCAACGACGACAGGTACGTTCCATCTATCTATCTATCTGTCTATCGATCAATCGATCTATCTATCTCTTCACGCATCGGGCTGTCCCGGATCCCAACTCCCCATTCTGGTGCACCACCACATGAAACCCGACCCGCTAACCCCTCATTCTCACGAAAAACAGTCTCCGGTCAGTGAGCGTCATCGCCGGCGTCCTGGGCCGGGCCGGCGAGCGGGGCCAGGCGCGGCGCAAGGCCGAGGCCAACAGGGGCGTCTGCACGTGGAGGAACCAGCCGGAGATCCAGAAGTGGCTGGATGCGGAGCAGAAGAAGGCGCAAATCGCGTCGATGGAGGCCGGGGGCCGGATGGTGGGCGGAGGACGCGGAGGCGGCGAGCGTTCGATCCTCTCAAGTAGGTAGGGGCCAGATCGGGCTTGTGAGTACATTGTTTGTTATTGTAGAAAATGTACGATGTCCTGGGAGGTGTCTGTGTGTGTGTGTGCGCGCGTCATGGTGAATTCGCTGTTGGGCGGCCTTCGCCGTCTGTCTTGGTGCCGTCTTTGGTGTCTTCCACGGCAACACCATAAGCCTGGCCTGGGTGTGTGGCCGTTGCGGTGTGTGAACGTTGCAGTGTGCATGATAACACCACCACCAGGCGACTCGTTGACTGCTGAACGCAACAGATGACCGTTGGAATACTCTGCAGGGTGCAAATAAGTCTGAGAGAACCTTCTCCGTACCACGCAATACATACATACATACATACATACATACTTCTCAATTGGATCATGCGCCGTCGTCTATCCCTCTGCAACCCGGTCAAATCTTGTCCACGGCGCTCCCCCAAAGCCCTAACTAACGTAAGATAATCCAAAAAAGTTAAAAAAAAGTAATCTGCTTCCCGGAATGACTTTCGTGCATCCGGCAAAAGATGATGACAACTGTGTGACTCGAACACACGCCTCTTTCGAGACTACGAAGATGATCTTCTCACCTGAACGTAGCGCCTTAGACCACTCGGCCAAGTTGCCTTGAGATATCGGGTTTTCATCAAATCCATTACGTAAATCGTAGGCGGCATGAGTCGTGATGGGTGGGCTGGGAAGATGACCCGGGTCCTTGGCGGGCGTGGGGCTGGCCGGGGCACTACAACAACCTGGCCGGATGCCGAGCCATAGTTGGTTTTGCTTTTAATCCGGACACAAATCTCTTTTTTTTTCAAAAAAAAAAAAATCGAAATGCGAGCGGTCCCTTCACACAGTCGTAAAC
>LJJS01000630.1:0-13656 GCA_001447215.1 Diaporthe aspalathi
CCTGACTCTGTGGTCCAGCTTGTAAGGTGGTAGGCGCCCTGAACGATAACGAACGGCAGGATATACCAGCCGTTTACATTAATGCATTCCATAGCTGTTGCCTATTTGCGGTTGCTAGGCTGAACTGATTTAGCTTTGCCACGCCTATTAGCACGTGTAATAACTATTAATGCGGTGATTATGCCTATTATAAAGCCGGTCTTGTTGCAGTTGTAAAGGTTATTATTAATAATCCGGTATTTGGCTATTATATTGCGGAGGAGCCTAAATTAGTTTCTAATAACCTCTGGATCTTTATAAAGAGCCCTCTGATAGTTGTAGGGATAATTAAACCTGGTCTTCAGGCTGGGTTATATATTTACAAAGCATTAAGCCTGGCGCTTGCTAACAGGCTTGCTATTATATAATAATAATATAAAGTTAGCTATATTTTTTACAGCTAAAAGCTGTATTAAAAACCCTTATATATCTTGCTTAATAATATATTAAATAAGTACTTGTTTTTTAATTGGTTTAAGTTTATAGTTGTTAACATGTGTTTTTTTGCAATAGGGTCGGTTGTTTATCCTAGCAAATACTATGCTATAATGCATTAAGAAGATTTGTATAGCCTAATGTGCACTTAAGGGTTTTTTGTAATTTTTTTTTGAAATTCTTAATTGCTTGTAAAGCAAGCTGAATTTTGTCTTTTCTTGTGTGAATTGGCATAGTGGATATTGATTTTTAATATGTTAAATATTTAAATAGGTAGAATAATATAAAACTAATGCGAAAAATAGGGACACGATCTACACCAAAAATAAACTCGCTTACTAAAACCTTAAGTTTTTAGACTAGCATTATAACCTAACTACCCCTCCAAATTAACAAAACTAATTGGAAATAGGTAATTCAGACCTGTTGGCACCAATCGGTGCCAATTTTTAATTGATTTACTTGCCCTAATGTGGTGCTGTGGTTGATAAAAGTTGGGTAAAGTTGGAAAAGTGTTGCGCTGGGTGATCTGTCGCGCTGGGTGATGAACCACGTTAAGTTTGTTTTAAAGTTTTAAATTAAAAGTTTTCTTTATTATTTAATTATAATAATTTATTATTATTTAAACTTTTTAAAAATTCAATTAACCTTTTGTTTTATTACTTTAATATATTATATAGTTATTATTATAATATATTATTTGATTAAAAAAAACATGTATTTATTTTTATATTTTATATATTAATAAAAACTTTAATATTTATATTTTTTCATTATATATATATTTTTCATATATTTTTTTTTATATTTGCTAAAATAAAAGTTATTATTATAAGGCTTTTTTATTAAATTTATAAAAATTAAATGTTTTATTAAAATCTTTATTTAAATATTTTTAATATTAATTATATATAGTTATTTTATAAATATAATATTTAATATTTTTTATTTTTATATTAAATAGTATTAAGCTTTATAACGTTTATATATTATTTTTATTAGATTAATTTATTAAGTTCAATAACTAATTTAATTATTTTAATTTTCACTTTTTTAAATTTTAAATAAAATATAAAAGTTTTAATATTATTTTTTAAATTAATTTAAATATAATGTTTTTTAAATTCTGCTATATAAGCTAATATTAAACTTTTTTATTATAGTTTTAAAAAAACATTTATTTATTATTCTTTATTAATATTTTTTAAACAATCTATATTAATACAATTTATAAAATAAAACTTAAACTACATAAAAGCCTTTTGTTTTAAAAAAAAGCTATATATATAATTTGCTTATTATTAAACTATATATTTAATTAATTAAACCATTAATAAACCAATATTTAAATAAAATACCCTTATAATTATTTTAGGGTTTTATTATAAAAGGTTAAATTCTTAAGCTTTATAGTTCTTTTGCTAAAAAATAAAATATTAATAATGTTAGTAATAGTCTAAAAAGTTTTAACTTTTTATTTAAATATTTTATTTTCTTATTTTATAAAGTTTAAATATTTAAAAAAGCTTTTAAATATAAAACTTTATTATAAAGTTTTTAAAACTAAATTAAAAAGCTATTATTATTATTAAAGCTATTATTTAAAGTTTATATAATAATATATAAATAAAAATAATTAAAATATAATAATTAAAGTTTTTTAAGTTTTTTAAATTTATTAATTAAAATTTATATTTGAAATATATAATTAAATAGTATTATAAATTAATTATAATTATTAGCTAATAAAAGCTATTTATATTATTTAATTATTTAATAATAAATATGTTTTTTATATATTTATTTTTTTAATTTATAATATATTAACTTAACTAATTTATTAAAGCTTATTAATAATTTAAGTAATTTAGCCGTAGCTTACTTTATTTATTAGCTTATTTGCTAAAGTCTGGTAATTTAATAATTTCTTTAAGTAATTGGTAATTATGTGATTATAAAAGGATTTTGCGTTTTTTCGTTTGGTCTGCTAGGTTGGCCAAGTGGGGTTATCCTATCCCAAAACTAACTATTAGTCCTATTTCTATTATGGTTGTAACATATAGCTTATTATTATAATTTAAAGTTTAAAGTTTAAAATATTTGTTTAAGCTTAAATAATAAAAAATATATATTATAAATAAAACGTTTATATAATGAAAGTAGTTATAATAATTTAATAAACTTGAATAATTTAAAAATAATTATGCAAATTATAATAATTAGCATTATATTTGCTAATATATTAAATAGCTTGCTAAATTTATTTTTAACTTTTTCATAATAACCTTTATATTTTAAATAGCCTATTGTTAATAAGTAATCAATATAATAATATAAACATTAGATTTTATTTCTTATAATCATAAATTTTAATAAAATAATATAGTTTTAAATTTAATTTAGTTAATATAGTTTTTTTAATATTTTAAGTTTTACTAGTTAATATTTAATTATATATTACTTATTTATATATAAAACAACTAATTATATATAAAGGTTAATTAATAATAAAAAATAGTTTAGTATTTTAAAAGCTTTTAGCTAATAAAATAAAATTGTATTTAGTAATATAAATGTTTTCAAAGTTTTTGAATTTAAAAAGGAATAATTATGAAAATTTAATTTTTTTTAAATATACCTTTTATAATAAAAGTTTTTAATTTTATAAAAAACTTTTAAAATTAAAATTTAAAATTTAAAATTTAAAATAATTAAAAAGTTATATAACTTTAGCTATATAATTTTATAAATAAAAACTTAAAAACTATTAATATAAAAATAATAGCTTAGCGCCTTTTAATGCCTAAGTGCTAAAGCCTTTAACAGGTAAAAGATTATATATTTAAAATAGCTTTTATAGTTAAAAAATGGTTTTTGCAGCTTTTGCTGCCTTTTTCCCTTTTACTTTATAAATTAATAAAAAAACCTATTAACAAATTTTATTTAGATTATAATATATAACGTAGCTAACAATTAATATATATAATGTTTTATAACTTTTTTATAATTTTAAATAATTAATTATTTAATAATAATTAAAAAGTAAAACTAAGTTAATTATATATATATATACAAGGCTGTGAGAATAACGGGTAGTTTAATATACCGGTAGAAGACTGAATTGTTAATTAAAGAGTGCAATGTACATGGGAGTGTGGCCGAAGCCGGGGCGGGGGGGGGGTACGAGAATGTCTCATGAAGCGACATTGCATCCAAGACACATTGTTTGAGTGGACTGCTTTCGGTCCACAACCATCTCGTCTCGACCTGGATAAACCAACCACGTTACTGCCGCTTGACCGATCGTCTTCCAAATGGAATGCACAGAACCAGAGCACTATGCCTTTTACTACCCGCGGGTGTACAAGAAGGCATTTGTTGAGTTGAACAGAGAACGATCGACCCGCGGCTCTAGGGAATCGATGCATATAAATGGATCATCGAACTCCTCTCACACTTCAAAGCCAACGGTTCTGTGCTGAACTCACTTCAACAAGAATTGATGAGTTACTTTCTGTTTTGAACAATAAGGAATCTTTGATCATGTCGACCATGCACGGAACTAAGCATACCCTCCATAGCCAAACCCCAGGCCATTGGCTACCAAGGGACCGCGGAATCGTCGCGCAATGGGTTGCAGAGAAAGCCGAAGCAGCTCGCAAGGCTACTCGCGGGGGCTTGCTCAAGGGCGATGCGCCGCGAGACCCGAGTCTCGAAAAGTTCCAGGAACTTGTGGTCAACAGCCCCTATCTGCTCAAGCTTGCGAACGACATGTTCACAGAGGCCTCGAACAAATATCCGAAGGACCCGGTTGGACACTGCGCTATCAAGTCTTTTAGGCAGTTCATCGTTGTCCTAGGACTTGTCATTCAGTCGGGCCCAGAGTTCTTCGACAAGGCGGAGCCCGAGACGGCCATGGGCCTCATCGGATTCCCCATAAATGCCCTCCTCGACTGGCCCATGGGCACTGTCTCAGGGTATGAGTTCTTTCTCCAGCCTGAGGTCAATGATGCGCTTAGGGAGGTGCTCTGCTCCTGGGGCAGATTCCTCGGTACGCCGGACTCAGGGGCATGCCTCGACGACTGGCTGTCGGAGAAAGCGCAGGAGCTTATCGCGATCAAGGGAAACGACGGCTCGACGGGGTACACATTCAACGAACTCTTCGTGTGCCCGAACCCATCAGCCACGCACCTCGGCTTCAACTCCTGGGACGCATTCTTCGTGCGCGAGTTCCGTGAGGGGGTGCGCCCCGTCACGGCGCCCGACGACGGCGCGATGGATCCGCGATTCCCGGACCCGACGCTGGTCATCACCAACGCGTGCGAGTCGGCACCCTTACAGGTGCAAACGGGCGTGAAGCTGCTCGACATGTTCTATCTCAAAGGCCAGCCGTACTCGTTGGGCAACATGCTCAACTGCAACGAGCGCACGGCCGAGTTCGTCGGCGGAACCGTCTACCAGGCCTTCCTGAGCGCGCTCAGCTATCACCGCTGTCATGCCCCTGTGAGTGGCAGGGTCGTGGCCATCGAGGCCGTCCCCGGAACGTACTATAGCGAGAATTTGTTCGAGGGACTCGCTGGTGCACAAGAGCCGGAGAAGCCTGACCCCGCGGCTCTGAATTACTCGCAGCCGTACATCAGCGCCGTGGCAACGAGGAGTATTATATACATCGAGGCTCAGAATCCGAAAATCGGTCTGATGGCCATAGTATTCGTTGGCATGGCTGAGGTTTCCAGCTGTGAATTCACTGTGAAGGCTGGGCAGGTTGTCACGAAGGGGCAGCAGCTGGGCATGTTCCACTTTGGAGGCAGTTCGCATTGTATGGTGTTTCGGCCTGGAGTCAACATCCAGTTCCTGAGCCCCCCGCCATGGAATATGGACAGCGAGGCTAACTTTGCTGTGAGGAGTGCGTTGGCTGTGGTTGTGTGACAGCTTTACAATCTGGAATTAATCTGGTGGGAAGTCAATGTTTGACCGACTTCAGGACTGGACACTGCAATGGTATTCAGATGGTGAGCGAACGACAACGCAGAAAGTCCCACCGATCTCAATCATACGTGATGCTTCAAAGTGAAAAGGGTTCAAGCATGAGCCTCAATTTGATGAACTAGGCAAAAGGCTTTGAAATGTCCAGGCTTGCGTTCGGCCTCGTTTTATTCAGCCTTCGAAAAGCACATTAAATACTGTCAGGTGACAGGTCATCAATGCATCATAATACGCGTACCCACTGGAAAGATTGCTCTGCGCCATATCCACTTGCACTCTTCCACACGCGGAACCAACAGCTTTTTGCGACTCGCTCCTCGTCAACCCCTGACGAATTGATCCAGAATCGCCTTAGCAATGCTAGTAGCCAGAAAACCCGGTCATAATTTGAAGGCAAGGCTTCCAAAGACACCCGGCGGACGCGTTGGGCCGCCCAACTGCTGCCACAGTAAGAAATGCGCAACTACTACAAGTGGGCAGACTCAAGTTCCGAAAGCTCTGATAGGAGGTACTGGCTCGTTGACCAGGGCCCAATGTACTCCGTATCTAGATTTCGGTTCACATCCCGTCGCCTGCCCGCAGTTCTGGACATTTGAAAGGCACAAGAACACTACTTAGTGTATGTTAGCAAATCAGCTAACGGGCTTGTGCACGCCTTGCGCCTCAGCTCGTGAGACGCCAAGTCAATGTGGTTAGATCAAAGTGACCCTATCGTGACAGGGTCACAGGCAGCGTGTTGAGTTGCCATACAAAGTGGGGGGGGGGCGATGTTAGCGGAGTGCACAGTACCAACAGCAACGCGGAATTTGACACGAGATTGATCCACACCAACGGCGACGTGCCTGTTGGTCCATTTTATGCACTTCGTTGCCCTCGCTAGTCGCCGGTCTACCTTCGACCTGGCTGAATTTGATCTACTATCTACCGTCCAACCACTAATCAGGTCTACATTACATTCACTCTTGTTCTAATCAGTGTCCCGACCTCATAACCAATTGTCTCAATACCTGGACACGTAGGTCGTCATGCATGCCCTGCGGGTCACGACTCTGGTCATCTTGCTCCTCGTGCTTGGACTCATTCTTCACTCGGGCCTGTGTCTGGCTCGAAATTATTTCAAGGCTAAAAAAGTCGGCATTCCTTTTCGCGTAATCCTAATCAACCACAACAACCCGCTATGGATGCTCCTCGACCGTCCCGTCCTTGCATTGGTGAGGCGTCTCCCATTCGGCCTAGGCGACAATAGCTTCACTAGGTACAACTTCCGTTCATGGGAGCTCCAAGACAGATACCGTTCTCATCACGAGATGGGCGACGCCTGGATGCACGTTACTTCAGTGAGGAACTGGCTGTATATCGGTGACCCTGATGCTGTCACGGAGATCTGGAAAAGAGGACGAGATTTCCCTAGGGAGACTTCAGCAACTGGTGAGCGCTCGCCAGAGCCCCGCTACATGAATGTGCATACCCTAGACTAACCTTGGCTCGGTATACTACAGCGATGCTAGACGTTTTCGGTGAAAATATAGCCACAGTGAGTCCCAGATCCTAAGATATGGTCGATTGCCCCAAAGGACTGACCAACTGCCTTAGTCACAAGGAGAGCAGTGGCGAAGACATCGAAGGATCGTCAACAACTCTTTCAACGACCAGAACAATCGTATTGTCTGGTCCGAAAGCATCAACGTAGCATCCGATGTTTTGCAATACTGGGCGTCCAAGGAGTCGGTGAAGACAGTTGCTGACGATACCCGCACGCTGGCTCTCCATGTTATGTCGCGAGCTGGCTTCGGGAGATCCTTCAAGTTCGAAGGCCGGGAGAAGGATGAGGTGCAAAACCCAGACGGCCCGACAATGAACTACAAGGAGTCTCTCAAAATGATCTTGGACAACTGTGTTCTGATCTTCGTCTTCGGCCCCAAGTTTCTGGGCAAGACCTGGCTTCCGAAAAAGCTTCGGGCTCTGCACAAAGCATGTGCTTCTTTCCAGGAGCACATGACGGAAGCCTACGAGGAACAGAAGCGCGCATTGGACGCCGGACAGTCTCAACCTGCAGACCAGAACTTCTTGACGTTGCTTTTCCGCGCATCACTGAGCAGCGACGAGACAAACAGCACCAATGGGCGTCTTACGGAAAGCGAGATTTATGGGAATATATTCACCTTCAACTTCGCTGGGCATGACACGACGGCACACACTTTTACGTTCGCTCTATACTTCCTAGCGGTATTTCCTGATGTCCAAGACTGGATCCATGAAGAGATCCGCCTTGTGGCAGGTACGCGGCGTCCGCGAGAAATGGAATATGAGCTCGACTTCCCGAGGTTGAAGCGCTGTCTGGCCGTCATGCTGGAGACTTTGCGCCTTTATACGCCTGTTCCGACTTCGAAGTTCACCGATACAAGCAGCCAGACACTGAAAATGGGCGGAGGAGAGAGGACGATTGTGGTTCCGCCTATGACGATGGTAATCCCCAGTTACGCTGCACTCCAGACGGATCCCAGATGGTGGGGGCCCGACTCGCTCGAGTGGCGCCCCTCCCGCTGGATCATAGCTCAAGGCGACAGCGTGGACAAAGAAGCTCTGTACGACGAGGAGATCATTACACCTCGGCGAGGCACCTACGTTGCATGGTCCGGGGGCGCCAGGGACTGCCCGGGAAGGAAATTCTCACAAGTCGAGTTTGTAGCGACGTTGGCCACGCTATTCCGGGATTATCGCGTAGATCCAGTGCTGATGGCTGGGGAGACGCCCGAAGCTTCAAGAAAGAGGGTGTTGCATCTCATCGAGACGGACTCTGCGCCAGTCCTCCTTCTGCAGATGCTGCATCCCGAGCGGGTGCCACTCAGGTGGAGCCGGAGGTGAATGGTTCATATTTGTTTCATCACAACATCAAAGGCAATTGAATCGTCGGTTCTACGACCGAGGTACACGTCGTCAATGCATCAGCTTCGGGTTGTCTTGACGCTTGCGCTGTTAGAATACTGATTAACTGGGGCTATTTTTCTCAGTGGCAGAAGAAAATATGAACTGTTTTTCCTTGTCCAACCCTCAGACTCATGTCATCGCAATGTGCTGAAATATTGTCATCTAAAACGAATTCGGATATTCGCACCTGCGAAAGCGGATGGTCTACTGCTATTGGAACTACATCTTTTAAATGTGCCACCCAAATAATGCCAGAGCGCAACCTAGGCTCAATTTTCTAATGAATATAACCTCCTGAGTGTTTATACACAACTTGACAAGAGCTTACGCTAATTAACATTGGTATGGAGGCACGAATATAGCAACTGGGTGTTGTAGATATGGGCGTCGGTACCCTAAAGCATCGTGCCAAATTCGAGTTTCTACCTGGGTTGTGTTTTAGAAGTAGTATTGTATTGCTTGGTTCCATATTTTCCTGTGGCTGCGAATATCTGATTAGGTACCTTAACAGATGCCCTGCTCAAAGAGCAAACATGCGTCAAGAGCCAGCCACCATCCGTACCGGTTCTATGAGGCAGATTGCTATTATAGCCCTGTGGGCTAGGAAATCCCAGAGTTAAGCATTGCTTGAGGGGCTAGGGTAGCCCTTGGGGCTAGAGTTATAAGATTTGGGTGTAAAAGTCACGGAAGGATTTTCAAGGGAAGAAGACTCACGAAAAGGAGGTTACGAGGAATTAGCCCCCTGGATGATGTTCCACCACCTCGAGATAATATTACGAGCGGGTTTCGCGTCGTCTGCGTTCTCCATGCGCATCAATGCCGCAATTGCGGCCTTCCTCAGGGACGCGGTAATGGAGAGCCGCTTCCTGCCGTCGGGGACGGCCGGGAGGGCGCCACTGTGGCGCCAGGTGTAGTCCATGCCGGGGGCGACGAGCCCATCGGCCAGCAGCGCCCTCGTGTGCACGAGGTTGGCCCTGTTGGTGCGGGCCACGTCCAGGAAGCTCCTGAGGTGGGACCCGAGCTGCCAGAGCTCCGCGGTCAGGAAGGCCTGCCGGCCGTCGACGTCGATGGCCGTGACGAAGGCCCCCAGCTGCTGCGTGAGCTCGTCGAGCTTGTCGCGTATGGAATCCATGCGCGACCTGAGGGGCCTCATGAAGTTTATGTGCAGGGATATTCTGTCATGTTCGGCCCTGAAGAGGGAATACACTGCGATGATCGCCTGCGCGTATTGCACCGAGTACCTGAAAAGCCGCTCAGCCTCCATCAGATCATTGACGATAAGGGCGGTAGCAGCTTGGTCGTCTGCAGCACATGGTTAACATTCTTGTGTTATCTCATTTTATACGGTCTTTCTTGTATGTGCCTGGGCTGAATATTTCTCTCTAATCTTCAGGCGCCCGGAAAGAACATGAATGAAGATAGCCTATTTGTATTCTTTGAGTTCCTCTATTAAGCCGGAACGACAATTGTTGTCTTAATAGGATGAGAAATAATAGTAAATAAGAGGCAATTAATTTTGCGATGTATTGCTTTAAACAGTGTCTTCTGCACACCAGTGTTGCGCTAGAGCCCACCATGCTGTACTAAATCTCCGTTAAGTTCGAAGCTGGTTTGACGCCGTTAAGCGCTATGTGCGAGTTGCTTCGCCGTGTGACTCAACGCATGCAAAATTGCGGAAAATGGACAATATAAAGCTGTTGGACAGCGCAGAAACGATGTCTCTCCCACAGTCTTCTCGCTTAAGAAAACTCAAAAACCATCGCTTGGCCTTCTGCGCTTGCCACCAAGACCAAGAACACAATACGACTCAACCCAGTGCACGTAGGTGGATCTTTGAAGCAATCAACATGAATGAAGATAGTGATGCGGTTGATATGTGCACTGGAGAGGATATGGTACGGAACTTGGGAGGTGTTGGTGGGGGTTTGGGGGGGGAGGGGAAGTCTTACAACTCGCCCTTATCGTCGCCTGGGCATCAGCAGCAAGCCTTCCGGCACGGCTGTCTGTAAGCCAGCCTGCTATGGCGGAGCTTAATTCACCAACGTGAGCCACAGATATGTCAATCTGGGTTATTATCTGTGCGTACGTTCTGTCCCAAGTCCTTGCCTCATATTTGAGCCGGCGTGTTGTACCTTGTATCATGACCAAGTCAATTGTTTGTGACATCATCCATTCGGCAAGCAGAGGCTGGTGCATGAGTTGTCTGTTATAGCGGACACATGTCAGTAGGTATTTAACTTTTCCCTAGAGCCCTTGCTAAGACTGTGACACCACCCCATCACGAATGCGCACATGGACAGCCTCGTGATCAACTACATTCATCGAACAAACTGTGTCATGCGCTTTAGGGCTGGCGAAACTTGGGTGTTTTCAAACAGCTGCGTAAGTGGTCCCAGAGAAAGCCGCATCTCGGCATGTCCTCGAGGAGTAACCAACTTATCACACGCCGCCAGGTAAACTCACAGTTTTTGATATGCCTTCCACGAGACAAAAGAATAATCATCTTTGCTTAGTTCCTTCTGCAATTAAGCAGTTGCAAGGCGGTGCTTAGTTGTCCGCATGATCATCAAAGCTCTAAAGGGGGGGTTGAACTTTGATGCCTGGTGACCGAACATCTGGAACTGGCCTTGCCAAAAAGACTCTCGGAAGAACTGTGCGTAAGCCTCGATCTCTAGTGGTCTGGATTGAGTGTACACGGGAGCAGGTGGGTTCAAAAGATATCCATAATATCCTCCACTTGCATACGCAGCATAAAGCGATCGATCAACAGCTGGGTGCTGCAAGTCTGGTTCAGGGTGGGGCCAGGGCCACTGACGAGAGACGATATATGGCCGCAACCATCCTTTCGAGAAATTAAGGCTGTCCTTAGAAACAGGTCCTTGTCCAACCTCGCCTCCCAGAGCTATGTTTTGAGTCTTTTGAGCCTTATTGCTTCAGCGAACGAGAAGGACGGAACCGCATACCTGTTGCTCGAAACATTTGCCTTCCTCACATTCCGGGCATTCTTCAAAGCTGTGTGGTCGTGGGCGTCAGCGAGCTGGAAGTATTGCGGCAACAATCTTGGCTGTAGGAATCTATGAGGCCTGCAGGCCCACTTACAAGCACTCGCCGGTTGCTTGCCCGATCCCTCTCGTGCCCCATATCTGGGCATCGAGTGGGCGGAACCGCTCTGCCATATTCTGCGTTATTCCGAGATCTGAGACGTCTCGCAAGGCCTTCAAAGTCATTTCCGTGTTCCGAAGCAGGGCCTGTTGCGCAACTTTGGTATTTCCTTTTAGTTATCACGCCTCCAGATGCCTGAGTCCCACTGTGACTTGGCGCGCCTCACTCACATCTATTAATACACGCATGGGCCATCTCGTGGAGTATTACGTTCGCCAAGTGGAACACGGCCGCAGTTTGGGCCTCGGGGGATTCTGCACTCAGCAGATTCCATATGTTGGCGGGATGGATGCAGATTAGAACGAATGGCGCCTCTCCCTCGCTGTTACAAGTGGTGCATCCTAATCCTGCCTCGCCAGCGTAATCCAAGTAGCCGACGCTGTGACGGAGAAACCGATTCAGGATTGCTAGGGTTGTTTCTCTAGACCTAAACCCCATCTGTCGAAGTTCTGCTGCGATTGGGTACATTCCAGGTTTGTCCTCGTCCAGCCACATGCATTGTAATGGGACTCCGTCCCGTTGCTTGACCTCGTCAGTGCGGCCGTCTAAATCTGGTGGCACCGGCCGAAGGTGATAGAGCTCAGCATTGCGTTCCAGAACGGGTGGTTCGAGGAGATGATATTGCTTGCTAGTCGAAGTGCTGGCTGCATAAGCCTCCATATTCTGTCATCATGGGCGCCATACATGCCCTGCTGGTCTCCGAACTTCCAGCGAACATTGCGGATGGCGTTTGGGTAGATTGCAATATCCTGCCATCTAATCCGGCTGAAGAGGGGGTGCAAGTCTCCTTCGATAACCAGTCCCCTGAAACGATGGTCTGCGACATATGCTCCTGATGCTATGATCTCTCGGGTCGTCGGTCCATCAAAAACGAATGACTGCCAGCTCTCTTCTTCTGTCCAGGAAGTTTCAAAACGTTCATCGTTCGTCACAGGCTGCCTTGGGGTGGTCCTCGGGGTCATCATGGACCGGCCCACAGGTGTGTCCTGTCCCGGCTGGCCACCGGCCCTTGGATAGATGCCAAATCGGCGGGCGAATTCAGTGGGGTTCTTGTCGGCGTCCGCAGGTAGTATCGCAGGGCGCATGTCGTAGCCTCGATTAAATTTGACCGCCCTCCGCCACTTTCCTGTGACCCAGTACTGTACTTTGGGAGACCAATCTGGGTCTGTCCAGTCCGGAAACCACGGTCATGATTCGGCACATACTCCCATGCACCATAATTGTCGCCTTCGTCATCAGGTGGTGGCTTTTGTCCGAACACATTCGGCGTCACTATTTTATCACCGCCTGTCGCCATCCTGGAGAGTGTGGAGTTGCTGAAGCCGGGAAACCTTGGTTACAAGCACTGCAGTTCCTTAGTTGCTGAGGTTTGCCAGACCTAAATAAGATGTTTTTTTATGTGGAGTGGCAGAAGTGCCAGCCACTTGCAGTTGGGCAGCACAAAGCGTGCTTTCTGTGCACACAAGCACGCACACAAACAAAAATTCCCTTCCCGTTTGCGTTACCTTCAGTGTGCTTTGTCTCGATGGTTTTCAACGTGGCAGGGATTTACCCCCCCTGCATGTGTTGTGCTGTATACTACGCAATTCCCGTGCGCGCGTTTTTGACAAGTCCATTTTGACGCGAATTCAGAGCACTGTACAAGAGCAGTGTGCTCGTTTCTTATCAGCCGGGGGAGGGGCCGTTCCTAGCTACCTAGGTAGGCAGGAGGAAGGGGAGCTCCGAGTAGACACACCAGGCACAAGGGCAGTCGGGAGTAACAGACTCAAGCGCGAGCAGCTGTAATACCTTGGGGCTTCTCTAGGAGGAAGAGAGGGGGGGAGGCAGGAGGGAGGGGGGTAAATAAAACAAAAAGGAGAACTTTTTAATCCTTACTTGGGTATTAAAATTTACTAAACTTAAATTATTAATAATGTTAAATCAGAATACGAATAATTCACGCATTTAATACATTTTAAACTTTATTTAGTTTTTTATAGTGCTATTTTAAAATAAATAACGTGGTTTATCAGTAAACGGATCATATCAGTGAGTGAATCAATTTTACCATTTTTGCTAACTTCAGCCAACCCCAGCACCTGCCCAGGGCCAAATAATCAATAAAAG
>LJJS01000631.1:0-13954 GCA_001447215.1 Diaporthe aspalathi
GTGGTCCGTTCAGTGATATGGTCCGCTCACTGGTAAACCACGTTATTTTTAAAAAAGTTATTATATTAGATAAAAGAAATATTACTTTTATAAAATATTTTATTTTATATTTACTTTTACTTCTTGAAATAGTAACAATTTAAGTATTAAAAGTATTATTATAATTATTATTTAAATTTTTAAGGTTAAAAAGCAAAAGTTTGATTTTATTAAAAAAAAAACGGTTCTTAAAGTTTGTATTACTTTTAAATATTAATAAAGGCTTTATAAGCTTTATAATTTTTTTATTTTTATTTTTATTAAATTATATTAGTTTATTAACTTTTTTATTTACATTTTATTTTGTAATAAGTAAACTAATTATTATATTTTTTATTTTTTTAACACTAGTTTAAAAAGTATATATAATTTAAATTCAGTTATTAAATTAAAAATTAACATAATTAAAATTTTCATTAAATTTATTATTAAAAGCAATATTTAAATTTATAAAGTTAAAAGCTTAAAAATAAATAACGTTTAAGTTTTAATTAATAGCTATAAAGATTTTAATAACTTTTATAATAATATTATATTAAATTATATTATTAAAGCTTATTAAATAAAACTTTGTTTAAAATAATTTCTATTAGTTTTTATATATTTTTTAAAAATATTATATAAAATAAGTTTTTTAGTTTTAAATAGTTTTTTACGTTTTTAAAATAAAGTAATTTAAAAGAAAATATTTTTATAAGTTTTTAAAATTAATTAATTTTTATATATATATTAATATTAAGTTTATTTGTAATTAAATAATAATATTTAATAATTTTATTTTTAATAAAAACCTTTTTAAAAATTTAGTAGTTAAAAGTAATATTTATTTATTATTATTATTAAAAGTTATTATAATTATATTAATATAAAAAAATATAGTTTTTTATTAATTTTTTAAAAAGTTACTATAAACTAGTTATTAAATATTTGTTATTATAAAGTACAACTTAATTAAAGTTGTTTAAATTAAAATAAATATATTGCCTTTTTATTAAAAACTTTAATTATTTATTTATATATATTATATATAAATAAGTTACAACTTGTTTATAAATTAGTATTTTAATTATTATAAATTAAGTTATTATTGTAATTAGTAATATATTTATTTTTATTATTTATAATAAGATTTCTATTAATATTAAAAACGTTAAAAGGTTTATTAAAAAAAGTATATTATTTTTTATTAAATTTATATTATTGCTAATAATATTATTTATAATATTAATGTTTATATAGTTGTTTATATTTATACTAATATAGTTAAAGGTTTTAAATAAAACCTAATTAAAATTAAATGTTATTAAATAAAAAGTAAATAAATATTTTTTTAATTGTTTTTAAATTATAAAAGAAGAAATATTAAAAATTAAACTAAATATTATATTAAAATAATATATAAGCATAAATTAGCTGTAAAAATACATTAATTGTTTATAATAGTTGCTTAATTTTTTAAAAAGTGATTGTTAAAAGCGCTGCTTGCAAAAAAGCTATTTATAGGCTGTAAGGGCGGCAAAGTCCTTATTAATAATAGCATTTCAGCCTTCAAAGCACAGCAGTCCTTAAGCTTTAATAATTAATATTAAAAAAGAATTATAAAATATTTTTTTAAATATTTTAAAATAATAATATATTATATAATATTTATATTATTATATTAATAAATTATATTTTTTTAATTTATACAACAATATTATATATTAAATTAAAAAGATTTACACTTATAATTATTTTTTTATTAAATTTTTAAACTATAAAATATTAATTTAATAATAAATTAAAATATTTTTAATATAAATATATTATATTCTTATTAATTAAATTATTAAAAAAAAGTAATTAATATAATTTATATTATTATTTATTTTATTTTATTATAAAAATTCATTATTTATAAATTAAAATTTAATAATAATTTTATAATTAAGTATATAATTATATAATATTTTATTAATTTTATATAATATTAATACATTATATTTTTACTAAACGTTTTAATAAAAAAATTATAATTAGTATTTTTTATAATATTATTTAATTTACTTTATTATAAATTAAGCTGTAAATTACTTATGAGTTAAAAGTTAATATTAATTTAATAATTAGTTTTATAATTATATAAATTTTTATAATTTTATATAAATAAATATAAAACTTTTATACTAAAATATAATATATATAAATGTTAGCTAGTTTTATTATTATAAATAATAGCTACATAAAGTATAAATTTTTATTTATAATATATAATTAATATAATAGCTTATTTATTATTTTAATAATTAAAATAAATATTTAAGTTATATTAATTTTGCAGTTTAATTATATTATTTAATATGTGTTTTTGTATTTTATCTTTATCGTTATTTTTTAAATAGAAGTATATTTTTAAAAAGTTTTTAATATTTTTTACTTTTTGCTTTATTTAAACGTTTTTTAATTAATTTATTATTAATATTAATATTAATATTAATATTAATAATAGCTAGTATAATTTATTTAAATTTATAAAAAGGTTTTATAAATATTACTAATAAAACATTATTAAATAATTTATAATTTATATTATATAATATTACATTCTTTACTGATATACTATAAATATTAATTTAATATATTAATAATATTTGTATTTAATACTTTATATATTATTAAAAGGTTTTTATATAAAATAATAAATATTAATTGCTTTTCTAAATAGAAAGTAAGACTGTTATTTAATATAGTTTAATAGCGTTTTAGCTAGAACTCTAATAACTGCTAGTATTTTTAAATACAACTTTTTATTTCTTTAATTTTTTTAAAATTTTCTTTAAAAGGAATTAAAAGAGGTATAAAAGGCAAGCCTTTTATAATTAAGGTTAGTAATTAGAAATTGGATTAAAGTTAGTGTTAATTAAGGGTAGCGTTAGTAGGGATATATATAAAAAAAAAGAGAAAAAAAGTGGGAAAAGAAGTGAAAAAGGAAAGGCGGAAGGTTGTTTTTAAAAGTATTAGCAGCTGTTAAGGTTTTAATTGCAGGGCTTTTTACTTATAAAGGCAATTTTTATTATTATTTCGGTTTTTAATATTAATTATATATTTAATATTTATTAATATATTATGTAATATTTATATAAATTTAATAAACAATAATAATAATATTAATTAGAATTATAATAAAAATATAAAATGTATATTATTAGTATTAAACTTATTTTTTTATTTTTTTTATAATATATATATATATATATAAATATAATTAAGTTCTTTCAATGAACTTTATAAATATTAAATTTATAATTATAAATTATTAATATTTTTTAAATTGTTATATTAAGCTAGGGTAATAATTATTATTTTAGCTTAATAAAAATCAATAGTAAATTAAAAGTAATTAATTTTATAATATATTACTTTAAATAATAATTATATAATTTGCGCTAGTATTAGTAGTAATATTCAAATGGTTTTTAATACTATTAAATATTATTTATAAGTGCTTTTGCTATATAATTTAAAGCTTGTAAATTAATAGTAATTATTAATATAAAGTTTTATTTTTTATATTATTATAAAGCATATATTTATATATTATTTTAAAACTCTTTAAAAATAATTATTTAGCTTATTTTATAAAATTAGTAATATTTATAATATAATTTAATTGAAGATATATAAATTGAGCTAATTAAATATAATAATTAAATTATTTATAAAAAGACTAAAGCTAATAGAATTATTATAAATAATAATAATAATATATTTTAAGTATTATAATAAGAAAATTATACTATTTAATTAAATTAATATATTTATAATAACACTAAAAAGCTATAAAGACTTTTTAATATAAATTAAATATTTTAAAGAAGTTTAAATAATAGCTTTAAATAAAAGATTTAAAAAAAAGCGGAAATATTTAAAAGTTTAAAAACTTTATTATAAAATAAAGCTTTAATTATAGCTAGCAAAATAGCTACAGTTTAATAAAAAATATTTTTTAAAAATAATAATAAGCCTTTAATAACTTTTATACTTAGATAGGGAAATTTATAATTATATTTATAAAGTTTTTATTATTTATAATAATAGTTTTAAATAATAATTGTAAATTATTTATTTTGATTTTATTTAATTTTTATATAAATTTATATATTTTTTTAAATACTTTAATTATTTTATAAACTTATAGTAATATTATATATTTGAATTATATTTTTTTAAAAAACATATTTAAAATATTTAAAATATATAATTTAATTTATTTATAAATATATAATATTTAATTAATATAATAGCTTAAGCTACAATTAAACAATTATAAAACTTAATATTAAAATTAAAAATATTTATATTTTAATAATTATTAATTATATAGTTTAAATACTAATAAATATTAACAATAATTTAATAATTAGTTAAAATAATAAGAAAAAAAGTATTATTATAGAAATTTAATATAAAGTTTTATTTTAAATATTAATTAAAATAAAAAATGCTAATTATAATAAGTTTATAACGAGTTTTTTAACAATAAACAATCTATTAAGCTTGAAAATAATCAAAGCTTTAATAAATGTTAAACTTACGCTTCTTTCATATTTTTTAAATTAATTAAAAAGCATTTAATATATTAAACTATTATATTATAAAGTTTAAAAATAATTATTTATATTACTTTATTATTAATATTAATAATATAATAATATATAATTTAAAATATATAAATTAAATTAATTAAATATAATAATTATAATTATTTTGCGAGTTATATTTAAAGCTTTTATTTTAATTTCTTTTAAATTTTAATTTATTTTAAAAAGCTTTTACAATTTCTTAAAATTCTTAGAAATATATCAATTTTATTATTATTTTTAAGTCAGTTTAGAAATTATATTTGTAATTCAACTTTTAATAATTACAAAAAAATAAAAATAATATAATTATTATATCTAATTTAATTAATTAATATATATCAAATTAAATTATATTTTAAAATAAGTGAAATAATTATGTTTAAAAAGCTTTATTTAAAACTAGAAAATAATATAAAATAACATATATATATATATATATAACAATTTAAAAAACTAAATTTTATATTAATAATTATTATTAATTCACTTTAAGTTATATAATAAAAACACTTATATATAATATTTAATAATATTAAATTAAAAATAGTTTTAATTTTAATAAAAGCTATTTAAATATAAAGTTTAATAATATTAACGCTATTGCAAATAGTATGTAAAATAGTAGCTTTTAAATTAATATTAGTTTATAAAAGCAAATTCAACAAATTTTATATAAATTAATAAAATAATAAATGAAAAACATTTAACTTTATAATATATTATTATTTATATATTTAATTTAAATTGTAATATAAAGTTTACATAAAGTATTTCAAAAATAAAAGTTAATAAAGGAATAATAATACAAATAAATTGCAAATATAATTTTTAACTTTAATTAAAAGTAATAGCAGTATTATATTTTAAGTGTTGTAGTAAAAAAATTAAATTGTTTTATAAAGTCAATGTATTTATAATAATGATTAAAAATTATAAAAGCTTTTTAATATAAATTAAAAGATTTTAAACAGAAAAGCAAAAGCTTTTAAACGGATTTTTAATAAAACTTTATTATAAAATAAAGTTTTAAATATAGCTAGCAAAATAGTTACAGTTTAATAAAGAAATATATTTTAAAAAACAATAATAGGCCATTGGTAATCCTTATACTTAAAAGTGGGCTAAATAAATTTATAATGCATTTTTATAATAATAAAGCTAAAGTTTTAATAAACTGCTTTTTTAAAAAAAATAAAATTTATATTACTTTCTTTAAAAAAGAATATTTAAAAAGAATATTAAAAAACCTTATAGCTAAATTATTAAAATACTTTAAATATTTTTAAAAACATTAATAATAATAAGGCATATAATAAAGCCCTTTTTAATATATAATTTTTAAAACTATATAAAGAATATATTAATAAATCAAGTATAATTGTAATATAAAATATTTTTATTATAAATTATTTTTTATATAACTTTTTTAAAAATATTATAATTATATTTTAAAACTTTTAAAAAATTAGTTATAAAAAATATAAAAGGTAATAATTAAAAACTTATTATTTTATAAAATTAATTAAGTAAAGTTATAAGAGCTGCTGCAATAAATAATTTTATAAAATTTGCTAAAATTTTAAATATATTTTTAAATAAATAAATAAAGAAAAAAGCAAAATTAAACATAAAGCTTATAATTTAAATAATTATTAACTTAATTAAAAAAATATAATAATATTATAATTTAATAATTTTACTTAGATTAAATATAATTAAAATATTTATTAAAATAAGTATTTTTATTTAAATAATTTAAAAGATTTATTTTTTAAAAAAAATCAATATTAAAAACATTTTTTAATAGCAAGCTTTTAAACCGCTTTATTATAACTTTTAAAATCCTTTAGAAATTGCTTTATTGTTTTTTATATTACTATATTATATTAATAATTAAAAAGAATATTTAAAATAATGTTAATTAATTTTATAAATAATATAAATTTACTAATATATAGCAAAACTTTATAATTAATAAATTGTATTTTTTAAAAAACATAATAAATCTATTAAAACTAATTAAAACGAGTTATAAAGGTTCATATAAATAAAAAATAAATTAATTATTTTTAGAAAATATAATATCCTATTTTAAAATTTATTTTACTATTAAAAAAAACTTATTTTTTAAAAATTCTGCTTTATTTTTAATAATATAATTAAATTAAAAACTTAAATAGATATTTTTATAAATAGTATTATAAAAATATAAAATTATAATTCTAATTAAATTTAATAAAGCTTTATATTAAATTTGCTTTATTATTTATATTTGCTTTTAATAAAGCTATTTTTAAAAGAATTTGTTTTATTTAACTTTTAAATAATTAAAAAATATTTAATATTTATTTTTATTTAAATTAAATTTTAATATAATATTATAATATTATTATAAATACTTTAAAATAAGGTTATTATATTTTTATTATTAATATTTTTATTTTTAATATTTTTAAAACTTTTTAATATTTTTTCATAAAAATATTAAAACTATTATAAAGAACATTTATAAAAATAATAATGTATTTAATATTTTTAATACTATTAAATATGAAAATAATGTAAGCTAAGCTAATATAATTATATATAGCTATAATAATTTTAAAATTAAAAATATTTTTAAAACTTTATAAAAATATTAATATAATTTTAAAATAAACAAGTAATAAATCTACTAAAATATAATTATATTAATAATTGCTTTTAATATATTAAATATATTACTTTTTTATTTTGCTTTATTTAATTAGCTACAAATTTAAAAAAAAGCAAAAGTAAAAAAGTAAAAAGTTATATAAAACTTAAATATAAAAAAAAAGGAGTAAAATATTTAATATTAAAGTAATACTTTATATACTTATATTAAAAGTATTTTAAACTTATACTAACATTTAATATTTAATATAAAATATATTATATTTATATATATTTTAATGATATTTTTAAGTTTTATAAAAAGATACTTAAATATATAAATATTTATAATAAAATTAAAAAAGTAAACTATTATAAAACAATTAGATAAAAAATAATTAAAGTTATAAATACTATTATTAATAAAACTTATTTAAATATAAATAAAATCATTATTATTTAAAGCAAATTAAAATAACTATAAATAAATATATTTATTTTCAAATTAAAATTAAGTTTTTATTTAAAGTTATTAAAAATATTAAACTATATTTCAATTCTAAAGCTAATTATTACTCAATTATTAATAAATATATTACTAACACTTCATATTTTATTATAAAAGTTTTTAATAAAAAGAAATATTAAAAATAAAAATAATTAAATATCTTATAATATAAATAAATATATTTAAAATATATAATTATTAATTATAATATTAATAATATTATATTTTTAAATATATTTAACTTTATAATTATATTTATAATAATAATAATTATTTTCTAATTAAATAATATATAAAGTTTTAACTTTAAAGTAAATTAAGCTTTATTTAAAAATTTGCTTTTATATTAATTACATATATTAATTTGCTGAAAAGTAATTTTTAAATTTTTATTTTAATTTATAAAACAGCTATAAACTACTTAATCAGCACTATTATACCTTATATAATAGCAATATATAACGTTTTTAAAAAATAGCTTCACCTTTAACAGCTTAACGGCTGCAGCGCCAGCGCCAGTGCAAATTGGACTATTTAGCGTGCAAAATAGTAGCTTTTAAGCTAATACTAATTTGCAAAAGCAGATTAAATAGTTATTATTTAAAGCAATATATTATAGAATTAATTACTTTTAATTTACTATTAGGTTTTATTTTATTAAAATAATAATTAATATTTTAATTTAATACAGAAATTTTAAAAACAGAAATAATTATTATAATACTTTTAATACTTTAATAGGAATACTATAATATATTTAAAATAAAATTATATATAAATATAAAAATATAATATATTTTATAAAACACTTTAAAGATATAATACAAGTATTTTAAATTATATATATTTAAAAATTAGCTATTATCAACTTTTAGCTGCTTATATTAAAAGTAAATATAGTATTAATAAATATAAAGTTCAATTTAATAAATAATTTAATTTAAATAATATATAATAAAAATATTTTAATTATAATAAGCGTCGCTTAAGGGCTGGTTGCCGGTTTGCTAACTTTAGCTTTTTTATATTTAAGCTTAGCTTTTAAAACCCCTTTTGTAATTTTTCTTTTATTATTTTTTATATTTTTATAACTAATATATTAATTTTTTTATAAACCTTTTTAAATTTTATTATATTATAAAAAATCTTTTTTTATTTAGCTAATTTAAAAAAGTATTTGCTTTTTAAAAAAAACTTCTTTTAAAATATTTAATTCTTTTAAAATTTATTTGTATTGATTTATTTAATATTTTTATTTAAAACATTTATTAAATTTAAAAATATAATAGCTTAAAATATATATTAAAACTGTTATAAATATTAATATAATTAATTTAATATATATATAATTATATTACATGTATAGTTAATTAGTACTAAAATTTAATAAAATAAAGTTGATTAATATTTTTTAAGATTTTATAATTTAAACACTGTTTTTTAAAAAATTAAATTTGTAAAATCTAATATAAATCTTTTAATTTTATAAAATTTATATATAAAACTTTAAATAATTTAAAAAAGCTTGATAATATTTAATTAATATATAACAAATATATATTAAGAATTTCTTTTTTAAAAAGTTTGATTTTGCTTTTTTAAATATAAAAACTAATATTTAATATTTAAATATTAAAATAATATTATTAATTACCGCTTTAATAAAAGTATTAAAAGCAATTAATAATTAAAAGTTAATTTACAAATTAATTAAAATTTAATATATTAATATATAGAAGTTTTTATATAATTTTAATAAATGTCAAGCCTTTTTAAACAATATATAAATACTAATATTTATTTATTTATAAAAATTAAATACTTTTATATAAAGCTTTTATTTTAAATATAAAATGCCGGGTTATACAGCTTAAGCTTATAAAACACCTAATATAATTGCTACTTATTTTTTATAATAATGATAATAGCGTAATAAAAAAATAATAAAAACAATTAATAAAAAAGTAAAAAATATAAAAACAATATTAAAAAAAAGAAAATTAATAAAAAGTTATATTATTTTTAAACTTTTTTATAGCTTTAAAATAATTTATTTTGTAAACTAAAGTTAATTAAGCTAGAATAATAATTAAAATAAGGTAAGTAAAGATTATATAATATTATTTAATATTTAAAACGTTTGAAATAAATTTTAATTTTTAATATACATAATTAAAAAAGGCAATTAATATATTAATTTAAATAGTTAAGTTTTAATTAAAGGGTAATATAAATAATGTAATTTTTATTTTTTATATTTAAGCTTAGCTTTTAAAAACTGTTTTATAAAAGAATTGTTTTTATTTTTATTTTTTATACTTTTATAGCTAATAATTAAAATTTATTATTATTATTTTGAATTTTATTATATTAATAAAGCTATAAATTATTAAAGAATATAATATTTTGGTTTATTTAATTATTATATATAATATAATTATTAAATTATTTTATAATTAAATAAAAAATATTATTACATAATTTAATACTAAAAAAGATTAATATATATTTTGAAAACAATTCTTAAATTATTTAATATTAAAACCCTTATTAATATATTTTCAATTATTATTAATAATAAAATTTATACTTATAATAAAAAACTTGTTAATAATATAAAAAGCTGTTTAAATTAAGTTTTTTTAATATATAAGTTAATAAACTCTTTATTAATATATTATAAAAAGAACATATAAAAGTTTTTTTAATAATAAATAATAATATCCTAAGCTTAACGTTTAATAATATTTTATTTTTAAAAAAGCTAAAGTAATATTAAATATAATTTATAAAAAGCTTTATATTATTTATATTTATAATTTACTATATTATTTACAATATTAAAGAAGGCTAAACTATAATTAATTAAAACTTTTAAATAAATAAATAGTTTTAAATAATTGTTTTTTATTTTTTTAATTAAATATTATTAATATAGCTTGCAAAAAAAAGGTTACTATAATAGATTTTATAAGCCGTTTTTATTAATTATTAATTTATAAAAGCTATTAAGATTACTTTAAATTTATTAGCTGTTAAAATTTAAAATATTATATTATAATATTACTAAAATATATAAACTTTTTAATATATATTTAAAAATATATAAATAACACTTTTTAATTATATATAAAGTATTATAAAGCTTATATTAATAATATAATTGTTTTTTTAAATAAATTTAAAACTTGTTTAAAATATTTATAAGGAAGTTTTAACCTTTTTATATAAAAAGACATTTTTATATTATTTTTTAAAAAAATTAAAGTTATTTTTTATTAAACGTTTTTATTTTTATATTAATATTATAAAATAAATTATAATAATAAAACAAACTTAAGCTTTTTATAAATTTAGCTTTTATTAATATATAAAATATTAAAAATATAATTAAAAAGCATTAGCTTTTTTTATATAATATTTTTATTATATTTAATTATTAAAACTGTTTTAAAAATAAAAATTATTTTACTAATAGCTAATTAAAAAGTAAAAAATATAATTAATAAAACATAAAAATAATGTTATAATATTATACTTTTTTATATTTATAATAAATATATATAAAAACTTAATATAATAATTTTATTATATATTATGAAATTAATTACATGATTTAATTAATCTTTTATATAAGTTAAATTAAATTATAATTTATTAATTATATTAACAAATTATATAAATTTAAATATAATATTTATAAATGAGTTTAATTGCTATTTAATAAATGCGTTTATTTATTTTTTAAAATATTGCTTTAATATATATTATATAGCTAATTAATTAAACTTAGTGCTAGATATTGTATTTAATTTAAATATTACAAGTAATAATAAAAGCTATTAAAAATTAATTTAATTACATTAAGTATTATTTTTAATAATATTTTAATAATAAGTTTAATTATAATAAAAATATAAATATTTAATATAAACTATTAATGCGTTATAAAAACTTATAAATAAAATGTAATTTATAATAAAATTATTAAAACCTTAATAATAGCGCTATTATTAAAATAATAACTAAATATTAAAAAGTATAATAAAAGCATTATATTTATTTTAAAATTAAGCTATTTATTTTATTTTATTAATAGGCTTTTTTATAATTATAATAATATTAATAAAAACTAATTAATAATATTTACTTAATTTATATAAAAGTTTATAAATAACGCTTATAATAAAAATTATTATTTTAAATATAGTTAAATGATAACTAGTTTAAACAATTTACATTTAAAAAAATACTTTATAGCTAAATATATTAAAAAATACTATATTTGTAAAACATTATAATAAAATGATTAACTTTTAATTAGTAATTTATAATTTATTTAATAAAATAAGAAAAAGAAAGCAAAGCCTTTTTTGTTTGCAGGCTTAGGGATCGCCTGTATAAAGGGGGCAAGGAGCTTTAAAAGGGCCTTTTAATAAAAAAGGGACAATTACTTTTAAAAAGCTAGCTTTTTAAAACTAATATAAATAAAAGTTAATTCTTTTAAAATCAAATAAAAAAAAGCAATTTAAATAACCTTATAATTAAATATTATATATTATAATATATCTTTTTAAATATTATTTATATTCTTTTAAAAAATATTAATAAATCAAATTAATAATAATTAATTAAATAAAATATAAAGAAAATAAAGTATTATAGCAAATATATTATTATTTTAAAATTATTATTTTAAATAATTTTAATAAATATCTATTTTAAAACTAATTTAATAGTTTAATTTAGTTAATTTAATTTAATTTAAGCTTTTTATAATTAAAGCTATTAATTCTTCTTTTATATTAATATTTTATTTTAGAATTTTATTTATTAAAATATTAATTAATAATTAGCTATTATAATACTTAATGTTACTTATACTGAAAGTAATTTAAATTAAAATAAATAAATAATGACCCTTTTAAAAAAGCTATTTTAATATAAAGCAAATATATTTTATTATTTTATAAAATTTTTATATAAAGCTATAACAGTTTTGTCTTATTTTGCTTTTCGTTTTTATTTTGTTTATATTTTTTAAAACTTTTTAAATATATTAATAAATAACAAGTTTTAAATTATTAATTTCTTTATTTAAATTACTACTTTTAAACTTTATAATATTATTTTTATTATTATTACCCAGTATATTTAAAAAGCTGCTAAAATTTAATTTTTTTAGCAATATATTATTTATATTAAAGCTAAATTTATACTTTTGTTTTATTTTATTTTAAATAATTTAAATTTGTTTTATAAATTTTTACTTATTAGTTTACTGATTTACCAGCTTTTTTTTATAATATTAAATAATATTAAGTTTAATTTATATTTTAAATTTAAATAATAATTTTTAATAATAAGCTTTAAATAATACTTTTTTAAAAACTTTTTCAATTAAATATATTTTTAAAACGTTTATTTATTAAGGCTTTATTAAGCGTTTTTATAGCATAATTGCTTACATTTATCATATTACTAGTTTTTAATTAAAATTAATATAAGCAAATTTAAAAAGTTTTAAAAATAAAAAAATTAATTTATAAAACATTATATAAAACTAAAATAAATTATAAAAAACTTTTATTAATATTTTTTTATAACCTAATCATAATAATTAAAACTTAATAGTTTACAACAAAAATATATAAATTTAAAATTAAAACTAATTAAACATAATAGCTTTTAAATATAAATAATTTTACTTTAATAATATTTTTATTAATTAAATTGTATATTATAATATAAATAATATTTATAAATACGTTTTATATTATTTTATAAACCAAGAAGCAGTAAAAACTATAAACCCCTTTTTTTTTAATTATAAAAGCTATTTTAAATAGTTATATAGCCCTTTATTTATTAAAAGCTTTAGCACTTAAATATTAAAAAATACTAAGTTGCTATTTTTATATTAATAGTGTTTAATTTTTAATTTTTAATTTTAAAAGTTTTTTATAAAATTAAAAACTTTTATAGCTACTTTTTTTAAATTAAAAAATTTTAAAAAATTTTATATTATTAAATATAAATTTATTTCGTTAATGAATCAAAAACTTTAAAAATACTAAATTATTTTTTATTATTAATTAATTTCTTTAACGTGGTTTACCAGTGAGCGGACCATATCACTGAACGGACCACT